>JBAGKK010397827.1:0-18300 GCA_037177015.1 Euceroptres primus
TAGCGAATGTCGTACTCGCAATAATGCCGCTGTCTTATCAGTTGCTGCACTTTTCATATTTATATAGGTATTACTGCCCTTATTCTATTGATCATTTATACTGATTTTTGTCTCAGTTACAGTATGTTACGTAAGGGACCAGATGTTTTTTGGAATCACGAAGTTTGGTATCCTGGGGAAGCCTTCTTGCATGTCCCTCTTATTCACCTTTTTCAAGACCTTCTTTACTTTGAGCTTCATTTTTGCAATTTAGTTACCTCTAGTATATATGACCTATTATCTCAATGGATACTCTATCGATTTGCTACGTGAACATTATTTTAGCTTGCAGTCCTATCACATCATAGCTGTTTCCGAGACTTGGCTGACCCCTATCTATCTCTCTAATTCAGTTTCTCTTGATAAGTACACCCTATTTCGTAGAGACAGAGATGCTAGGAGAGGGGGTGGAATCTTCCTTTACCTCCATGACAGCCTAAGGGGTGCTGTGGCAGGAGTGAGTCCATTATCAACTCATCCTTCAACTGAATTCCTTTTTGTTGAGGTTGGGTCTACACAAGATAGTGCTTTGGTAGGTGTTATGTATAAACCGCCGAACGCCTTCTTTAGAAGTTATCTAGAGTCAGAAATCTTTGCACGCATTCCTAATTACAACAAAATTATCCTTGCAGGTGATTTCAATACTCTCTGGACTCAACGATCAGTCAAACTAAATATTTAAGGTCCGTAGTGCATGCATCAGGACTATCAATAGTTCCACATACCTCTACACATCATACAGACCAATCTAGTTCACGGATAGATCTTATGATGGTGGATGACCTTGAGAAGGTTTCTTCCTATTCGTAGCATCCCATTTCCTTTGTATCCAACCATGACCTTAATAATATTAATTTTAAATTTACCAATAATTTTACTCCTAGCACCTTTCAGACCCCTATACGCAATCTGTCAAACATAAATGAATCTGACTTCGTTGACCACCTTACAACATATGAATGGGAAAAAATTCATTTTGAGGAGAATGTCAATTCTAAGGTTACCTTGATGACTTCTTTTTTTTTCAGTGTTTGATAAATTTTCGCCTCTTCACGTTCCTCATTTTGTGAAAAAAATCTTGCCTCTGGATCACCTCTGATATCAAGATACTGATAAAAGAACGTGATAATAAACGTAGATGGGCAAAAAGAACGAAAAATACGGTGATCTAAGCCGAATTCCAGAAGATTATGAACTTTGTACAAACCAAAATCCGTGACGCCTATAATCAGTACAATTTTAACTCAATTAAAAACAGGAACAAAAATGAGAATGTATGGCTTCTTTTAAGGCCACTGGTGTTGATCCCTTCCAAGCGTACTTCTACGGACTCGTCTTTTTGTCCTAACGTTCTCTTACCAAAGTACCTTTACAATCCTGCCGTTTCCTGGGGCAGTTTCGCCTACCCTGGGAAATACTCTCATCCTTCCGATTATTGATTATGGTTGTTTGGTGTATGTTGATATTACTGATGACCTTAATGGGAAACTCGGGCGTTCCCTTAATGCATGCATTAGATTTATTTACAATATTCCTAAGAGTGAACACATAACAGAACACAGAGAAAAATCTGGATTTTTGAATGTAGCCAAGAGAAGACAATTCTTTATGGGTAACTTGATGTATTCAGTAATTAAAAATGAAGCTCCTCAATACTTCTACAACTTTTTCCATTTTGTAAAGAAAAAACTTCCTTCCCAGTCCAAACTTCGTGAAAGAAAGACAGTACTAAGAATTCCTCCCCACCGAACATGTAAACTTCAACATTCATTTATTGTGAGAGGTGCTCGTCTTTGGAACAAATTACCGTTTAGCATAAGAAATGCTCCTTCACGTTATCACTTTAAGTATGATCTTGTAACGGTTTCCTATTGCCAGGGATAAATTACGAAATATTAAGTGCTCCATTTTAATTCAAAGCTTCTCAATTCATAATACTCACTGGTTATTTTAACTTGGGCTTTGAATGGTTCAGGTTATTTCCATCATAATTTATTTTTAAAATCAAAAAGCTGTAGCTTCGAGTGCGAATTGTTGGAATTTCGTCCAACAATTATTTGCTCTTTAAGTCAATGTATTATTTCCTCACCACGATATACTGAGGACAATTATTTACTTTGTTCTCAATTCTATTAGGAAGTGAACTTGGCTTTTAATAAAGGAATTGTAATTTTATTCCATTCAAACTCTACGATTTTCAATCTGCTTTTACTTTTATATTTACGATGCTCATTCCATAAATCTCTTGGATTATTAGAACTCTATGTAATTTTTAATTGTGGGCAACACTGAGGCTAGAATAATTGCGCGTTCGATTTTTATTTATTTTGAAAACAACTCACGTTCTCAGAACGTTTCTAGCGATTCTAGGGCTTTTTAAGTTCGCAGACGAGCTCCTTAGAAGGTTGAAAGTGCGAATACCAAAAATTAATTCAAAATTAAATCACGGTAAAAAATGGGTTTTTCCTGCCCTAAGCTAGCTCCCTGACGTGATCAACACAGGCAGGTATCAGTTACCAAATATTTTCTAACTGAACGCTATGGATTGAGCAAATATTGGCAGACGAGGTGCAATGTCTTCACTTCACTTTATTACTCAACCCCCACAAAATTCCTATCCTAACCATCAAGCAAAATCCACAAGTCTTCAGAATCTTTTTACTCTGGCAGTGGATTAGATTACTCAGCTGTGTGTCACTTTTAATCTTCACGCGCAACCAACGCACAAGATTAGCTGCTGCCTCGTAACCGATTATTATGACTCACACATACATGAGTGTCGTGATACTCGCTTGTTACTTAAGCGTCAGTTGGCTTGTATTGCTTGTGGGATTATAACTCCTGAATTGATTGCAAGCCAATTTCTGATATTCCACCCAAATGAGCTCCCAAGAAGTGGGTTGAAAATTCGGAGTGGACAGTATATTCGCTTGTACAATTCAGGCTGTTTGTAATTGAACGCCGTATGTTGATTAGAAATTAATCCCTGCTATTCCGTCCAAATGAGCTCCCAAGAAATGGGTTGAAAATTCGGAATGAAATCAAAAATTGATTTATACCACTCGGGCTTGTTTCACGCATCCAGAATTATTGCTTCAGATCAGTTCTCTGTTTTGTTCATCCAAATGAGCTCCCAAGAAGTGGGTTGAAAATTCGGAATGGACTTAGAAACCGTCTGATTATTCCGGGTTCTGTTAGGAAGTATCACACTGTTTATAAATTTTACCAATTATGAACTTAGTTGAAAATCGTGGCTTGCGATTTGCCAATAAATAAAATACCAAATGTTAAATTTTTTATGTTTAGCAACTCCTAAATTCTCCAAACTTGCCTACCAGGAGGATTGGGAGACAAAAGCTTTCCAAAATTCTCATGAACGGCGAGCAGCGGAAGTTAGATGCCCCTTCTTGCGCCGAACTCCGTGAGCTAGAGGATCGCTTCAATTGAAAATAAAACTGCGTCTCTCACCTCGCAAAGAGGATCAAACCAAAGAGACCGCGAGACCTGATAGCGAGCCGCTTTTATCGTTTTGGACCTCTGGCCTCCCCACTATTGGTCCTCGGTATTTTCAGCGCGTGGCGTTTCTCGATTCGAACAGTCATCGATCTGCTTTCCTAATCGGGTGGATTTTTCTCCTACTCTTCGATCGATTTTGTGCGCGCTTTTTTCTTTGGGTCGCGAATCTTTGGCGCCTTTTCTCGCCCCCCCCCCTAATTCTACTTATCGAATCTCTTGACATTTTTGGCGATATTTTCTCCCACTGAATATTTATTTTCCCGTGCATTCATTTATTGCTTCCGTCTGGAATATTCTAGAACCGCCTCGTTTCTTAGTATCGTACTATCGTTTGTCTAGTGCCCTTATTTTTAAATTGATATTAATTAATTTAATATTTAATTTTTCGTATTGCTTTTCTTATTTTATTTTTATAGTGAATAATATTTTATTATTGAGGGTCATTTTGACCGTCTCAATCTGTTTAAACATTTATATCAAATCAGTAATTTCATTATAGAAATAAGCCATTGGTAGCACATAATTTAAATTTAGATTAAAACTAAACTAAACTTTATATTTATTTAATCTCAAACATATTATTATTTTGATAGATCACTTCCGTCACGCTTTGTCTCTTCATAAATACCGCTTCTACGATCCCAGTCTACCAGCTTTATACTTTATTTTATCTTATTTTTTTTATATATCCTTAACAACTCTAGTATAAATTCTACCATACATTTAACATTCATCTATCAGTGCTTATAATGATATATTTTACTAGGTGTACAGATTATGTTTACTAATTTCTTATGAAATTAGTAAGCATAAACAAGTTGCTAAAAAACTTAGAACTTAATACTTGTTATCTCATGCAAGGTCTTACATATGCACCTTCAAAGTACAGTAAACAGCCTTACATGTCTTAAAACTTTATTACGTGTTTCGTAATGAAATCTTACATCTTTTAAATAGAAAAGATTTTTGTAACTGTAATGCTTTGCATCCGTTAGTAACGTCTTTAAATTGCGGCAAATGTCTTCACAAAGTATACTTTTTACCATGCTCTTTTATAATGTGTAACGGCATAGGTTTTTAGCAGTATATCGTAACTAGTTTAATTGTATAACTTTGAGTTTTTCGCACAAGGAAAATGAACTTTGTTTTTCATATAATTTTACGTTTCAGATACGACCGAATTCAAAAAATTCATACCTTTCTCCTGTTACGATAGCCAGATTTTCCTTATACTTAGTTTACGAAACCTACAAAGGAAATTTTCAAACTTGGTGGTTTGCGGTGAGCAAGATTTCTCGGGACTGAATCATCTGTAAGCGGAAATACGATGGATTTAGAAAATATATTAGTTTCATGGGTACCTGATCGAAGAATTTTAAAAAATATTAATTGGAAAAAAATGGCGAACATTGGAAGTGAAATCTCATTTTTTACCCTAAAAAAAGCGTTTATTTTGAGAATAAAAAAAAGTATATGAGAAAATAAAAAATCCTTCGATCAGGGACCCGCGAAACTAATATAATTTCTAAATCCATCGTATTTTTTCTTACAGATGATCAAGTCCCGAGAAATCGTGTTCACCGCAAACCACCAAGCCGTCCACGCCATCGGCTGTTATGCCCAAAAAAATGCACATTTTTACATGCAAATTTTTCTAAACATTCTTCAAAACTTACTTTATAATGCTTGAAAATTTTCTAAATTAAAAATGTCAATAAATCTCTTAAAAAATAGCAAAGAAGTGCTTCTTTCTAGCCTGCTGACTGACACTAACCCCTTAAAATCGGAAGACCACTTGCAGATCCTTATATTCCGGACGAATACTGACCCTTCAGTTACCCCAAAAACTGTAAGATAGAAATTTTTATAAAAATACAACTATTTCAAAAATTTTGAGCCGTTACATTAGACCTGCCATTTTGAGTGTTGAAAATCTGCCATCAGATTTGTTTTCAGCGACCCAAAAAACCCTAGGGTAGGTGATTTTGAGTTATAAAATAGGCATGAAAATCGAGCTTTGAAGCACATTAGGCTAATTCGTTAAGTGACCTTTGACCCCCCATATCTCTGAAACCAACTGTCACCTGAAGTCAAAAATTTTCTGCGATCATGCAAAATGACCAATACTGTGTTTTAAATGCATTTTACTCAATAATTATTTCAAAAACAGTAAATAAAAACAGCGAAAAATACTGAATTAAAAGGGATTAAACACTTTTTATTCCAATTTGCTCTGTGGAATTAAAAAGTATTCACAAAAATATTGTCCCCTCTGGGCAAAAAAAGGGATTCATTTTAGAGGTAACTCATTCCTTACGGAGGATTAGCAATCCGAGGACAAATAAGAAATTCAAAAGTATTCATTAATGATCCACGGCTCTCCTTTAAAAAGTAGGAGGTCGAAAATTCTGAAGCCTTACATGTAAAAGCGTCAAACTTTGGTAGCAATTATTTCACCTCAGGGGTCGTCAATTTTTTTCTACTTGCAGAAATGTTTAGATAACGCTCCAATGAACTTATATTTTCGGGTGTTCCCGACTAAATTACGAATACCAGACTTCTGGCGACTAACTGGTGACTGCTGGTGACTAACCAAGTGATAAACAGAGACGACACAGCAAATGCTGCTGACCGTTACAGGGACTTCCTTTTAATCTAAAAATCTTGTAGTCAGATGAAATCTCAATGATCATCTCATCGTCAACCACCCATGTTGAGGGAGGCCCGCGCATGTTACGTGACACCTTTGTTTTTGATTTTTGAATCATACCTACCCCCTGTGACGCTCTTTTCCTATCTGCTTAACATTGTTGTGAAGCTTAATTAAAACTCATCCCTCTCTTTTTGACCGACACGTATGTAAGACTTTTAGGAATACATTCTCATCATGACACTCGCACTCAGATTTTGTAAAATAAATATTTAATACAGATGTTTGTTACGACCGAACAATTAAATTAATTAATAATAATCTGGTTTGTCTCAGAGGCCACCAAGCTGCCGAGTTTCGTCGGAACTCGCTTTTGTATGATTCTTCTACTAAAGATAAGAATATTCTACTGAAAATAGAATAAGAATTTGTATGTTGCTTCTACTGAAGTTGCTGCCTAGTAAAATTTGTTGTTTCTATTTATTACTTCTGAAAAAAGGGGTAGGATTGTACTCAAGAAAAACAAAAAAGTTTTTAGGCCCAAGCATCCTAATTCAAAAGGAAATTTATTGAATGACCAAATTAGAAGTTTTACAAGGTTGCCGAATTTACTCCGTAATTATTAACGCCTGTTACAAAATCATTGAAAAAATGAAACGATACATTTTTTTGTGTCACTTACCCTACAAAATTACTAATTCTGACCTTATTTCTACCACCAGGAAGTTGGAGACAAGAGAGGAGAGTAGTCCCTTCGAGTCGTCATAATTCCAGATGGGTTTGTTAAAAAATTATATTGTTACGAATTTATCGTAAATCTAGTTTCGAGGTGTGTTCCAAACAATTTCGCGCACACGTTCAGTCGTTCTTGCACTCAAGTTTCCGGGTTATGTTAGGAGTGATCCGTTGACACCACAGCCAACGGGCTTGCTCAGCCTTGATTATAAACTCGGAGTAAAGACTAGGTTACCATTGTCGTGCCGATAATTTAACCTTCGATACAAGGCGAACAAAAAATCAAGGCAAATTAAGTTTCCCTCCAATCAGTCCTAACACAAACATCGAACGCGGCTTCCGTCGGAAAAAGGCTTATGCCGCTATTTGCGTTCGCCGCGAACTTACGAAAATTGCCTCTGTACAGGATGATTTTACGGTCTTCCTATGGGCATTTCTCGGGAAATCCTCCCTAGGCCACTGAAGAAACTTAACTGCAAGCTTTAAATTTAATGTGAAAGTCGCGTTCCGAAACTGGGACGGGCAAAAAGATGTCAGGATTCTACTAGAGCTCCGTGCTCATTAAGAATTCCCATCAAATTGCGATTGTGATTTTGACCGTCGTGCCGCTCGTCGGTGCACAGAGGGTGTATCGGAAGGGATTTTTGCAAGGTAAGGAATTGGTGATTCGGCTTAAGTGATAGAAGTAGGAGGTAATGCATTCGGTGAGAATTGCCATGCCAGTTGCTACGTGTGATATTTAGCTAAAAGAGAATCGCATGAGTATCTTTTCTAATTCCACTGGCGAAACTGGAAATATGCTCATCAAATTCTTTTAGATTTATTAAACTTGTGATGGCCAATAATTCCAACTTAATTATAATTACTGAAACCACCTTAGAATTATTAAAAAGCGTTTTAGTTTTAAATCCGTAACCAGAAATAGTTCGGATTTGAGTTTTTTATCTATTATTTAATAGTAACAATTAAAGTTCTAAATTTGTGAGCGTTAGGAAGAAACCAACGTAGAACATGGATTTTTTGTTGTCGAGAATCAGCTGTAGCAGTCTGTAGGGATAGCTAAGGGGAAAGGGAAGGGTATGCTTTGACCTCAAGTTGCACCGTCGAGAAGCGTGAAGGTGCGCATGCCAATCGTCACACGGTATCATGCGTGTGTAACTAGTTGTCGCGGTGAGGCAATGCGAATATTCGTTCGGCGTGCCTATCAGTACGAGAAGGACGAAGCGATGGCCGAAAACATGAACCGCGGCAGTCAATTCTCTCTCGACTTCACTCCCGAGACAACTCCCTTTTCTCTCCCGAACCATTATTACTCTACTTTGCTTTCTACATTCTCTTTCGTTATAATTCTTCGCACTCTCATTCTCTCATTCTTACAATGTATTATTTCTCTTCCTTTCTTTCATTCTTACAATGTATCTTACTCTTCCTTTCTTTCATTCTTTTAACGTATATTCGCAGTTTCCCAATGTTCTTCTAACAGCAATTTTTAGAGAACTTAAAATTAATGTGTAAGCCTATAAAGCATAAGGGTCCTGAAAGTGAAAAAATAAAAGAAGGATGGATCGCTTTTACGATTCTTAATTTAAAATGTTGAGATTGATTCTATATAAGAATCTCTATTCACTCTTCTCGAACAGCTTTAACTTATTGCTGGGCAACTAGAAATGCTGTAGTTATCAGAAAGCTTGAGTTTCTTAGGTCAAGGTCTACCTATGCTGTGAGAATGATTCGAAATAAATTGTGTCAAATAATATTTATACAACTTATTTCGAAAAGTTACTTTTAATTTTAGTTGCACTAGATTGTACGTAACACCTTCTCTAGTAGGAGGGCGCCTTCCCAAAACAGATGTTTCGCCATCCCTCCCAACGCTACTCCACGGTGTCTTTTAACTAAGGTGGCTGAAGAAATAGTGCGGAGTAGCGCTAGAAAAGATGGTGATGCATTTGTTTTGGGAAGGCGCTTCCCTACTTGGTAAGGCCTGATTTATTAATTATAATATTATTGTGTTCTGTTTTGCATTAATCTTTATTGACAGCTACCATTCGGAAACATTTCAGTAAACATATATATTGTTGTTAGTTATAATACACATTAATATTAAAAACTTTACATAATTTTCTAATTCCATCTTTCTAAGTGATAATAATAACTCCAAAAATAAATTTAAAAAGTTTGTTCGTGAAACGTTTGGTAACATTTCTGCGTTGTATCGACCGTCCATAAATAATGTTTGAAAATTGTTGATGTTATACTTGACGTCAAGTATAACATTAACAATTTTCAAGCGTTAAAAAAATATCTGCCCGGCCCTCTTCGGGGGCGTGGGCATATTTTCGTGGCTCGCTCCGCTCGCTAGTTTGAGCGCGCCTAGGGACCTGTTTCATAAAACCTACAAGTTACAATTTACAAGTATAAATCTAGGAAATTGTAAGTTGCATTACAAGTGTGCGTTTCATGAAGTCATTGGTACTTTTTACAAGCCGCAAGTACGGAAACTCATTTTACAAGTAATATCTAGTCGTTTTACAGCCGCTTCGTTTCATAAAGCTCATGTCTTGTAGAAAACACTTGTGATTTGTAGGAAAATTTCGAGGGTGTTTAGATCTTCGTAAAAGTGATAAAAGTAATGACAAGTTAATTTTATTCAAGTATATATTGATATTTGTGACCCAGAAAGGTGTATTTTAGACTAGATGATGGTGTTTATATTGGATTATAAATAGTTACTGATTATTCTTAAGTTTTGAAAGCATTATATAGAGTTATGTATTTTAGTTTAAGTTAGAGGTTAGGCACAAAATTTACCGGGGATACTGATGTAATACGTACCGTCACACACGAAAGTTAGAAGCTATGATAAGTTTAGTGCACATGCGCGCACTTGTAAGTTCGCTTGTAAGTTGTACGAGATATTGCTTGTAATTACAAGTGGACTTAACACTCTCGTGAAACACGAAGTACAAGTGCTTGTAATTACAAGACAGTAACTTACTAATTTGTAACTTGTAGACTTGAAACTTTTATGAAATAGGCCCCAGGGTGTGCGGAATGGTCGTCGCGTTTCGCGCTCCATAGCGCGAGGTCCAGCCTGTCAAATAAGTGTCTCTTGAGTATAGACTTTAAGGATTGTACGCGTGCCTTTAGGAATTTGAATAAATCAGTCTTTGTACAACCACACACGAGCATTCACTTTCCTGTCTTAATCTCCCAGTTAACATGGCGCAGTCGGTAAAATAAATACAAAGAAATTTAAAATAAGGAATAGTGTTTCGACGATAGACAAAAAGTACAAAATAAGAGACTCACTTGTGAAAATACAAAATAACTACAAAGAGGAATCGCTCCAATGGACATGTCTGGCAACGTGACAGAGAATTGGAAAACGTGGAGAGCACGTTTTGAAAATTACCTCGTGGCATTGGAAATAAATAAAAAGCAAGAAGCAACACAATGTGCTCAACTACTTCACTATATTAAAGAGAAAGGATTTAAATCTACACTACGTTCATAATTGAAGATGCCGAGAAGGACAAACTACCAACACTACTCAAAAAAGTTGAGGCACATTTTATGCTCAAAGAGAACCTCGCTTACGGGAGGTATAAATTCTTTTTATACCGTCAACAACCAGACGAAACCTTGGAACAGTTCATTAATGAACTCAAAAAACGAGCCATGAAATGCAAACTAGATGATCTACAAGGCAATCTGCTGAAAACCATGATAACCTGTAGAGTCAACAACCCGGAAATTAGAGAAAAACTACTGAAAAATGATGACTTAACCTTGGATAAGGCATTTGAACTGTGCAGCAAGATCGATATGTCAAAAGTTAGATGTGAAATCATGGGAAAGACAACGACAACATCAGTGGATATGGTGACGTTATCATCAAAACAGGGAAGGCATTCACACACTCAAGGAAACACGGGTCGATCTGACTCAGCGCCAACAAAATGCGGTAGATCCCATCCTGTAAATCAATGTCCTGCATATGGCAAAGAGTGTAACTTCTGTAAATCTAAAAATTACTTTGCAAATGTATGTTATAAAAAAATAAAGTCGCTGAAATTTAAAGAAATGACTGCATAGATGAGATAATTAAAACTGAAAGTAGTGCTACTTATCTTTTTTTAGATTCAATAGAAATTAATAGTGTTAGAAAATCTAAATGGTATACAAAGCTCGAAATTAACAAGAAAACAGTTGAATTTAAAATAGATGCGAGCCCAGAAGCTAATTTAATTCCATATTGTGAGTGGTAAAGCCTAGGAATTTCTAAAGATAAATTGATTAACGTTAATGTCATGTACTGATGGCGACAAACTTAAACTGATAGGCAAGTGTTTACTGACATGCTATAAAAACCACAAACCGTACGTATTTGTATTTTATGTTACAAACGATAAGAGGAAACGATAAGAGTGGAGACGTCTGAAGTTTTGAAATTAGTTAAAAGAATAGACGAGGTTATTGACCAATCCAATAAATGCAGCAAAATCAATAAACAACACTCTGATTTGTTCACAGGAATAGGGTGCTTAAAGAAACTGTATCATATCGAATTTAAAAAAAATTCCAAACCTAAGGTTCATCCAACCAGAAACGTTCCAATTCCTATACTTAATGATTTAAAAGAAAGTTTACATGAATTAAAAGAAAGTAAAATTATTGAAAAAGTCGAAGGTAGTTCAGACTGGGTAAACCCGTTGGTAATTGTCAGGAAATCAAACGGAAAATTGAGAATATTTCTTGACCCAAAAGATTTAAATGCGTCTGTAAGAAGGGAATATTGCAAAATTCCTTCTCTAGAATACATAACTGCGAAAATGAAAGTAGCAAAATATTTTAGCACTTTAGATGCCACTCAGGGCTTTTATCAAATCAGATTAGATAAAAGCAGTGCAAACTTGTGCACTATCGGAACTCCATTTGGCAGATACAAATTCCTAAGAATGGCTTATGGCCTCGCATCAGCTCCCTAAGTTTTACGTAAAAGATTTAAAAATATTTTCGACCTAGAAGGGGTAGAAGTTTACATAGACGACATAATCGTCTGAGATAGAACTCAGGAGAAACATGATAAAAGATTAGAAAAAGTTTTTGAAATCGCGAGAAAAAATGAGGTTCGATTTAATTTACAAAAGTGTAAACTTGGCAAAAAATCTGTAAAATATTTGGGTCACGTCATATCAGAAAAAGGCATAACACTGGATGAGTCGAAAATTCAAGCGGTTTTAAATATGCCTACGCCTAAAAACAAAAATGATGTTCAAATAAAACCAGGCACATTAATATAGGCAAGCAAATTCATTGGCAATTTCTCGGACAACGCGGAGCCTCCCAGAAGCTTATTAAAGAAAGACGTACAATTTAAATGGCAAAATAAGCATGAACAGGCTTTTGCAAAATTAAAATCAATTTTAACAAGCGAAACTGTATTAAAATTTTTTTATGTAAATAAAGATACGGTATTATAGGTTGATACCTCAAAGTGAGGACTTGGTGCGGTCTTGTTATAAAATAAATTACCACGTGCTTACGCGTCTAAAGCAATTACAGAAACTCAAACTCGCTACGCACAAATCGAAAAGGAACTATTAGCAATAAATTTCGGACTTTGTTTGAAATTTCATGACTTTGTTTACGGAAAAATAATTCGAGTAGAAACAGACCACCAGCCGCTGATTTCAATTTTCTAATATCGGATGCTTTATCTAAAATTTACCCTACAACATAAATGACAAAAAAGTGGGAAGCAAAAATGGAAGCCCAAACATATCAGATAGATTGCCAAGTGAATGCGACACCGGAAAAAATTAAGCAATTATCAGATGAAACAAATAAAGAT
The DNA here is from genome assembly GCA_037177015.1 of Euceroptres primus. Taxonomy (NCBI): domain Eukaryota; kingdom Metazoa; phylum Arthropoda; class Insecta; order Hymenoptera; family Figitidae; genus Euceroptres; species Euceroptres primus. The sequence continues at coordinate 12,798 of JBAGKK010397827.1, forward strand.
TTTGAGCTAATAGAGCTCAAAGAAATCATTCGATTCGGTTGCCTGAAAAATGAAAAAAAATACCAGACAAAATTAGGGCTTATGCGAAACACTAAAACGAGTTAACTGTAATTAACGACATAATTTTAATGGTAAATGTATTGTGATTTCTCATACTTTGAGAAAAGAATTAATAAACAAAGTACACTATAGTCATTTAGGGGTACAAAAATGTCGAAGTTCAGCTCGTGTGTCGATAATTTGGCCTGATATGAATAACCAAATTGAACAAATAATTTCAGAATGCTACCTTTGTTTAAAATACGCTAAACCTCAGAATAAAGAACCTCTAATTTCTCACGAAATACCAGGTCTGCCGTGAAACAAGGTAGGCTATGACTTATTTTACCACAATGGTAAAAGTTTCTTAATGCTGATAGATTATTTCTTAAAACATGCGGAAGTCGATGAACTCAGTAACACGTCATCTGATAGAGTTATTAAGATTATGAAACATAACATTACACGACATGGAATTCCAGTAACAATTATTTCAGATGGAGGTTCACAGTTTACTTCTAAAGAGTTCTTAAATTTTGCTAAAGCTTTCGAATTTAATCACGTTAATTCGTCTCCCACATACGCTCAATCAAAAGGTATTGCTGAAAGACAAATCCAAACGACAAAAAAAGTGTTTTAAAAAGTTCTAGAAGATTTGAAAGGTTTAGACTTAGCCTTTCTGTATTTTAAGAAATACACCATTTTTTGAAAATGTGTCACCCGTGGAAGCTTTAATGTCAAGAAAATTAAGAAGATCAGTGCCAAGCATAGACAAAATGTTTAATGCAAAAATTGTTACAAAAAAGGTAGAAGATCATGTGGAAAAACGTCTAATAATTCTACAGAGAGTGAGGGGGAGCGGGAAGAGGGGAGAAGATTTTATAGGAAATAAGAAAGTAGTAGATAAGAAAAATGAAACTGGCTAAACCATTAAATATTATATAGAAGCCAAATACTTAATTCGGAAATAGACGAATCCTTTGATAGGTTAGTAGCGTCTACAAACAGACATACCGTGACTACTTCCGATAAAATCATAAAAACTCCTGATAGACTTAATTTAAGGTAAACCTGTATGTTTTCGACTTGAAAAAAGGGATATGTCAGATAAGTGTGTCTTGAGTACCTTAAGGATTGTACGCATGCCTTTAGGAATCTGAATAAATCAGTCTCTGCACCACCTCACACGAGCATTCACGTTCCTGACTTAATCTCCTAATTGACACAGCCTGTAGTCCAATCGCCCTATGAAAAAAGTGGTCATTTTTTACTGTAATTCAGTCCTGATGGTTTACTACAATTTCTGGTAGTGTTGGCGTGTAGAACAAAGCATACAAATTTTTCGCCAAAAATTTTGAGTCTCTCTATTTTTAAATAACAGTTGAGAGTAGCAAAGACAGGTATTTTGTTTATTGCAAAGGACCTATTTCTCTGACAGGAAAAAAGTTTTGTTAAAAAATATAGGTTTTAGAGAGATCTACAAAATGACGGGTCGTACGTTAAGATCTGTTCGTTTGTTTACTTAGAAAAAAATAAAAAACGTCCAAAATCGCCTTTTTTAAAAAACAAGCAATTAATGAAGTAACAATTTTGACACTTACAGAAAAGATGCCTTTCATCATTCTTACAAAGTGTGCAAAATTTGAGCCTAAAATAATTATTAGTTTTCACAAAAAATCGAAATATTCAAGACGCTCTGGCTTCTTAATTTTTAATCGATCCCTCAAGGTTCGTCCTTCGAGCAATTTGAAATTTTCCTCTTCTTCGGTGTCCAACTCGTCTTCAGTTTCATATTCTTCATCGTTTTTCAAGATTTTCATAAATTCAGGTTTTTCTTTAGTGTCTACCTTCGAATGTTGTTCTTCTTTAATCTGGTCCTGTTTTTTTAGTTTGACATCTCTGATTGGTAACTTGACTTCTTCTTCACATTCTCCTCGCTTTTCTTGGAATTGAACGTCCCTTGATAAAGTCACTTTATGCTCTTCTTGGACACAGATTCTATAACGTTTGTCTTCGCCATATCCTACAAGGAATCCTTTCACTGAATTCTTGTCCACCTTCTTCATCTTGTCGGCTGGAACATGGACATAGCAGAAAAATCCAATGATGCGCAAGTTCTTGGTTTCCCACCCATTCATATCTCGTAAGGACTGACACCTTCTACGGACGATTTTTCGGTTCTGTTGAGAATGTAAATTGCTTGTGAATCCCTGACATCGACCTGAAACCAGGTCGATGTTTGGGATCGTTCTGGCAGTCGGTAAATTCTTCAGAACACAAACTTCTGCGAGTAAGATCACGCGAAGATGGTCGACCTGGTAGTCGGAAAAATTGCTGGAAGTAATTCTATTCATGAAAGTTGTCAAAATTCTATAGAAGTTGCGTATAATTCTTGTGAGGGTTCTATAGAAATTGGACTACAATTCTTGTGAGGACTCTATAGAAATTTATGTAGAATTGTTGTGAGGATTCTATAGAATACATTGTCTATAAATTCTATAGAATTTTTCCACCTGGATATTAGAAGTTAGAATTAGAAATTGATATTATTGACCATTTCTAGTTAAAACTATATCCAAAAGTTTTCCGCCAACATTTACAGAGGCTCAAGGGGTCACGAACTATGTATCTCCAACTGAATTCATGAGGTTACAACGTGCCGTTGCTTAGCAACGTCGACGCGACGAACGTTCAGCTGTTGGTCGCATTGTGGGCTCTACCTCACAAGAAGCTGTCTACCAGAGTGACAGCGCAGAGGACTTCTGACCCAAAGTTTTTGAGTTCGATCCCAGCTGGAAATAGATATTTCATTAAATATTTCTGTTGCAGGTGAAATCAAGATCTACTTCACATAAATTGTTTACTATTAAATTGTACTATTACGATGAAATTGAAAATTAAAATAATTGTGTTTACTTGAAAATTTTTTTAAAAAACCTGTACAAAGAATAGTAAAAAAGTAAATAACTATTATTATGTCTTCAAGACCAATCGTAATATTTTTCATAAATTAATATTAATTAATATTTATTATTCATTGACAAAAATATTTTTTTCATAACAATATTTATTCGGAAAGAATTATATTTATATACGGATGCTTCGGAAAGAAATCGGAAACATTCGGAACGAATTAGGTCGTGGTCCAGTTCCAAAATTCTTCGGAAATCTTCGGGAAGAAAATAATTTGAGGGATGCTTCGGAAAGATGTTGAAAATGTGGACATTCAGAAAGATTTTGGAAGCAAAGTTTGCATAAACTTCGGGAAGGTTCGGAACGAGCTCTCTTTCCGAACATTTTCCGGATCTTTTAAGAAATATCAGTCCCAAGATAAATAATATTTGTTATTTTACAACTTTTCTGAATAGTTAGTTCTTTATAACATGCAATATATTTACTTAATACTTGTTTATAATAGTTAATACTTATTTTATCTTTTACCTTATTTGATGCTGATATTACGTACTATAATGTATTTTGTTAAAAAAACTTCGTACAAAGGTACGTTTAAATAATATTCTACAAATACAATTTATTAATAACAACTATCTACTAACTTTATTTTTATATTTTGTAAAAGGTGCTCGTCTTAAGGTACCGGGTTGCCTAAGACGCTCAAAATATATATTTTTTCAACATCAAAATTCATTGCCTTTTCAAAATTTTTTTAACGGTTCAGCGTTTAACATTAAACTATGATGCTGGTAATCGTTTTTGCTTTAGAAATTCCTCAGAATTGAAAATCTTCGGAAATATGGAAAGGGCCCGTCTTAGGCAACTTTCCATTATTTTTAGTCGAGGATGATGTTTTAAGTGCAGGTCGTTGGCAAGCCGATGGCGAGCCGGCTATAGTACTGAAATATCATTGAAGCCAAAACACGTCGACTTTTTGCGAGAGATCAATACAATATTTTTTTGTGGCGAAGGCATGAAGTCGCTTTTGGTCGGAAAAGTTAAACTAATTAGCTAGCATTTCAACTGGCTTGTAAAGACTTTATACGGCAGTTATGAAGGTTAGTTGTATAAAGTACCACTTTGGTGGCCGAAAACAGACAACAGAAAGCAAATTTTTCATGCCTGTGCCGCGAAAAAATGATTTAATCAGGAATGACAGCACCTTTGGGTTGAACTAAATCGAGGGTAACCGTGTGGGGTATTTTTTACAGAAATTTTTATCTATTTTTAGAAGTGGTGGGACCAGTGGCTCCGCAGCAAGTTCGCCATCTCTTTTACGGGGTTCTCCGCATTATAAACCACCAGGGAGCACCTCCAGTTTGATATTAGCAGCCAGTACGACTCCCCCCAGTGTAAGTAATAATAGGCAAACAGTCATAATTTTAATAAAATTTGTTAGAAATTGTCAACTATCTGGTCCAAAATTTAATTAAGTTAATAATCTTAATGGTCGCTGACATTCCAAATCACTTTATTTGACATATAAAAAAATGGCCGACTGGCTCTGAAATTTTTCTAAGTCAAACCCCCAATTTTGCCGGCACTGGAAAACACGTATATTTAATTTTAATTTTTACTGAGGTAAAATTAAATTATACTTACATGTACTGTAGTGATCTCGCAGTCAATAAAATTTTGTTAATTGTAGATGGAACAAAGTATTTCATAAATTCTGAGGAAGCAGACGAAAATTTAAAAAGAGATGGTCGATAGGAGAAGCCACACTTGACAAAAATATATTTTCTGCACGACACCCACACATTTTACGAACTCTCACAGTCAACGCAAAATTATAAGACTCCATTCATTCTTACTATAATAAGAATTTGGTCATTTATTGCGGTAAATGGCGTTAAAGTGAAATATTAGGAAGACATAATCCAGAAGAAGAGAGATCGAAAATCTGACGTCTGACTTCATTGGAAGCAGACGAAACTTGATGACATTTGCAAACAATATATTTTCACTCACAATATTGAAACTTTTGACGAGATCTTAGGGTCAATGCAAAATTCTAAGACTTTATTCTTCCTTAATATAATAATAATTTAATCATTTATTGCAGTAAACGACGTCAAAGTGAAATCGTTTGGAAATCAATTCTGGATGGAGCTGCATCAATAATAATATGATGGAGAAGTTACTTGGAGATCCACCTAGCGGTCCTAAGAGATCCACTCTTGTAACTGTACTATTATCGACCGCTGCAGGAAAGCTGAGCTGATAATTATTTTTCGTATTTATTTTATCAAATTTTCCTCGTAGAAATAATAATTAATCTAAAAATATCAAAATAAGCCAGCTTTTGCAAAAAAAAATGTGGAAAAATGTGTGCATTCGTAATTTGTACATAAAATGTGCACGCGAGATTTAGAAATTTTGTACAAGTTTTTATTCATATTCATTATAGTATTATTATATATTATCATTTATATTAGTGATCTTAAGTTTTTGACCAGGGTAATTAATTTAAGAATTTAGATGTTAATTTTGTCTGTCTACTGGTCCA
>JBAGKK010397933.1:0-18298 GCA_037177015.1 Euceroptres primus
AATGTAATAATTTATTAAACTATTAATTTAATTATGAATGATTTATTATGGAAATAAATGTTACTTTTCAATTGGAACAATTTTAAATACTTAGATTTAAAACTTCAGAATGAAAGGGGCGGCGAATTGAAATTTGCCTCCGGGCGACTAACAGTCTGAAGCGGCCTGCGTATGACTTACGTACAGAACGAGAGTAAGCATGAGTCATAAAGGGCAGCTTCGAGTCAACCATTTGAAAACTGCCAACCAGAACGGAGTTTGGTCGTTTTAAAAAAGGCAGAACGCGTTCTGGCGTTTTCAATAATGCCAGAACGCGTTTTGGTCGTTTTCAAAAAGGACCAGAACGCGTTCTGATTGTTTATTTCGGTCTTTGGCCGTTTTTAAAGCAGACATAACGCGTTCTGGCATTTCTAGAACGACCAGAACGCGTTGTGGCCGTTTATTTCGGTTTTTGACCGTTTTCGGTATTTGAGCCTAACGTATATTTTTTTTCGATAATAATGGAGATACAATATCCGGATAAAAAGACTCATAGCTGGATACATAATGATCTTAAGATGATCCTAATTTTTTCTCCATTTCTGATGTCTCACTGCTGCTTCGCTCATCTTCCTCTTTTTCTTCTCTATCCTGAGGATGAATAAGGTCTAGGTAATTTGTCTGAGTTGGGGGTGATTGATGAAGAAGAGGATGATGAAGGGTGAACTAGCAGAGAATTATTTGCGGTTACTTTCTTTTTTTCACCCTCATCCCTTTATGACTTTCATTCTCACGCTTTGTTACCATCGTCCTCCATCCCTCCTCGGATAAAAAACCCTTCTGAAAATCAGCAGATCTCCACTCTTCCCTTTTTCGCCTTTTTCCTCTTTCTTCATCCTCATTTCGTAGAAAGTTGCTTGCTCAGCTCGATCGTTTCTCGATAAGATGACTGAATACACAAATTTCCGGAGGCCGGGTTCTTCAAAAGTAGGGGAAAACAGGACACAACCGACTGCTTTACATTAAAGTTTCCTGTAAAAAATTAGTAATAAGTAATATTGATATATTTATTTTATTGTGAGGCTGATGTTATCAGATAATGAATAATCGCAATCGTGTACAATTTTTGGCAAATCAGTTTTGTGTGTTTTAATGTTTTAATGCTTTTAATAATTGGACAAAGTTACAGGTCTGACTAATTGAGGGGCCGGATGCAATAAGGGGACGAGCACTCGAAGACGCGATAAATTATTGTCCAAAGGTCTTGTGATATCCAAATTTTCAAGTTCAAAAAAGTGAAATAAAAAAAATATGCGCTTGTAGAGAATGACAAGACGGAACTTTTTTCTATTTAACGTTTTTTCCCCCGATGTATATTTTTAATAATTAAACTGAAAAAGTGAAAAAAAATTCCCTGAATTCAATTATTTTTTAAAACATAAATCGTCTTCACTCAGACAAATATTATAGAAACGGTTTGAAATTTGGTATACGCACGCATTATACTCTAGAGATGCCTACAAAATGAAGAAAAAAGTTGGTTTAATAATAATTATTTGCAAATTGAGACCTGACGGTAAGCACGTTTTTTAAGTTTCGGCGAAGAAAAGTATCGAGTGAACTTCAAAGTTGAAACAACTTCCAGTGAGATATTTGTTCCTCACTATTGACGGAAGATTTCTAGAAATTTTTAGATCGATTCATTAAAAATTGGCGGAAATATCCATTTTATAAGAAAGCACGCGACGCCGTCTGCGATTGCATCGTTAGCGTTACGTTGAGAAGCGCTTGAATCTGCTAACGATGCAATCGTAGACGGCATGGCGTGCTTTCTTATAAAATGGATATTTCCGCCAATTTTTAATGAATCGATCTAAAAATTTCCAGAAATCTTCCTTTAATAGTGAGGGACAAATGTCTCACTGGAAGTTGTTTCAACTTTGAAGTTCACTCGATACTTTTCTTCGTCGAAACTTAAAAAACGTACTTACCGTCATGTCTCAACTTACAATTAATTATTACTAAGCTATTGGCAGTTTCAATTCATTTTGTAGGCATCCCTAGAGTATACTCTAGCGATGCCCACAAAATGAAGAAAAAAGTTAAAACCGCCAATAGTTTAATAATAATTAATGCGTGTGTATACCAAATTTCAAACAGTTTCTATAATATTTGTCTGAGTAAAGACAATTTAAGTTTTAAAAAATAATTGAATTTGGGGAAATTTTTTTTCACTTTTTCAATTTTATTATTAAAAATATACATCGGAAAAAAATACTTTAAATATAAAAAAGTTCCGTATTGTCATTCTCTACAAGCCCATGTTTTTTTTTATTTCACTTTTTTGAACTTAAAAATTTGGATATCACAAGACGTTTGGACAATACTTTTTCGCGTTTTCGAGCGCTCGTCCCCTTATTGCATCCGGCCTCTCAATTGTTAGTTATGTAAATGATTTCAAGTAAGGGGCACTCACCTACGATAAAGACTTTCGTAGCTTACTTATTATTTAAATCTGTTCCTCTTACCCTCTTCTTCCCTTTACCTTACTCCTTTAACATATTCCCCTCATAACCCGCCCCACTTTCCCCTTTCCCTCATAACCCTACCACTTTGACCCCTTCCTCTCATAACCCGCCAATCTTTTCCTTTCCCGTCTTCACTCCTCCACCTTCAAAGCCGTCACAACCACTCCTTCTCCTTACCCTATCCCTCTCTTTCCCTCCTCTTTTCATTACAACCTCTCCTTTCCCGTACCCCTTCCTTCTTCACTCCCCGACCTTCATACCTCTTACAAACGCTCCTTCTTCCTAACATACTCTCCCCTATCCCCATCCTCTTCTTCCCATTACAACCTCCGTATATCCCAGTACCCGGCACAACTCCCTTCCTATCTCCTCTTGTATCCCCATACCTCATCTTTCCTTTTCCTTACCCTCCCCTTCCCAAAAAACTCAACCTTCTCTTTCTATTGTCCTCACTTCTTCCTCTAATAACCTTCCCTTCTACTTACTTTACCCTACCATTCGCTTCCCCGTCACTCACAATCCCCTTACTATCTCCTCTTTCACCCTCATGCCCTACACTACCCTTACTCCAACCCTCAAAATTGTCTACTCCTTACATAATCCCCACCGCCGCGTCCTTCTCACCTTCCTTCCCTTCTTCACTCCTTCACCCTCGTACCTTCACAAGCTCTCATTCCTCACCCTCAAACCTACCCTTTTCTTTAACTTTTCCTCTACAATCTTCTCCACTCCTTACAACCACCCGTTTCCCTCGTAACTTCAGATTGCCCTTATCATTTCTCCTCTTCTCTCCCCTATTCACTTCCTATGACTCTCCTGTCTCTCACAACCATCTTTCCTCTCATAAACTCTCCTCCTTGCCCAACCCCCTACCCCAACTCTTAACCACCTATTCCCCTTACAATCTCCTCCACCCCGCGTTCCTCACATTCTCTTTCCTTCTTCACACCCAAACCGCTCAAACCTTACCTTCTCCGTAAATTCCTTTACCATACCTAAACCGTCAACCTCTTTTTCGCCTTACACCTTCCCCTTTCCCTCACCCATTTCTCTTACAACCACCAATTGAGGGGCTAGGTTCTATAACGGCCTATAATATTTTTCATCTAAGGGGCCATCCATAAATTACGTAATAAATTTTGGGGGTGGGAAGGGACCAACCTAGTGTTACATAATGGAGAAAAACTACAAGAAAAATTGGAAAAACGCGTTATATGGGAGAAGAGAGGCATAAATAATAGCCGGAAAATACGTTATGTAATTTATGAATGGCCCCTAAGAGTGGGAAGACCTCTAACCACTTGGGTTTAAACGACGTTCAGGGGTCTCCCCACTCTAAGGCAAAGGATATTGTATGACAGGCAAAGAACATTGTATATACAGTCTTTCAATTCTCCTCATCATTTCTCCTCTACCCTTCCGTCTTCACTCCCCCTGACCTGCACAACTATTCTTCTCCTCACCCTAAACCCTCCCCTTTCATTAACACTCCCCTCCAGACGCCTCTTGACCTCTTCACTTCTCCTTCCCCTCACAATCTCCCTGATCATCACCCCTAACACTGCCATTACTTTCCTCTCATCCTTTGTTCCTTTGTTCCTCTCATCCACTGTTCTCTCTTCAGGTTCAGAGAGCACGGGTGGTGGTAATGTCGCGTGATCTCTCCTCGGCATCTCTTTACTGTCATGACGTAAATGTGTAAGTCCAATGAAAACACTACCAACCGAACTCTCTGAGCCTGAGGAGAGAACAGTGGAGGGAGAAATGCCACATCTGGCTTTTGAGAAGAACTCCCCTTGCTGTGCAGGTCTGCTCTATTCCTTCATTCCTTCCTCTCACTAATAATAACCCATAGCCGCGGTTACTACGTTTTTATTCTCAGTACATACAAATTTTTCTGGGTCTGAATATTTTTCCCCGAATATAAATATTGAATATTCATACAAAATTTGACTTCACTACCTCAAATACTTTAGATGTTTTGAACGGTAAACGACGGACGAAAAGCCGACCGTGCGTATAAAGGTTTCTTTCCGGGGCTAGGAAACACTGAAAATAGAAACCTTTAGGTTGACGAACCACAATACACTATTTTAATCTTGAATAAAATCTTTCGGAACTGTTCCATATTTATAAGCGCTCCTCGCAATTTCAAAGCGTTCTGAATTTGTAATTGTTTTCAAATACAAATTACGTAATACAAAATGTTATAATTGTCATTTGCTATCGCTATAGGAAAGTTGTCATTTGCCATCGCTATAGGAAAGTTGCTAGAGTTATTGTTGTGAATGTTGTTAGAAAGTTGTCATTTGTCATCGCTATAGGAAAGTTGTCACTTGCCATCGCTACAGGAAAGTTGCTAGAGTTATTGTTCTGAATGTTGTTAGGAAGTTGTCATTTGCCAACGCTATAAGAAAGTAGTGTAGTAGTAGTTATGAGATGTTACTGGGATGTTCTTACGGGATGTTAGAGTCGTTCCATGAGGAGTTGCTACACTGAAAGAATAGAATAGTCGGTACTATTACGAATATTTCCGATTAGTTTATTAATCATACAGTATGGTTATGGGTTGTTGGTGGAAAGTTTTTATGGAGTTAGAGACGTTACGAGATAAGTTATGGTGTGTTATTGATGCTCCTTTGAGAAGTTGTAATCGTGCTTTGTTGGACGGCTGCTATTTTCCGTTGTTAGGACTTTTGTTACGGAATGTGTCCGAGGAGGTTAGTAAGAGACATTCCAAGTGATGATTTTTATATTTTCTTATTAGATACAGTTTATATGGCTACAGTTATTGTTGTATAGTGTTGCTGAGGAAGTGCTATTTTTCGCTGCTAAGGCGGTCAGTATGGAATGTATCTGAAAAGTACTTATGGGATGTAGATTTGTAGAGGCGTTACAAGATGCGTTGTAATGGACGTCTGTTGTACGATCGATGTTAGAGTAATTGTTATGGAATATAGTTGGAGAGCAGTTGACATTTATGCATTGTATAGTCTTGTTAAGGACAGTTTGTATAGATATTTGATAGGGTTATTGTTACAGAGTGTTATTGGAGAGTTCTCATTTGTCGTTGTTAGAGCTGTTATTATGGAATGTTTCCCGGAGGATTGCTAAGAACTGTTTTTATAATCAGTTGCTAAGAAGGTTGTTATAAAGTGTTATTAGTGCTCTTTTTATGATGGACTTATATAAGGGATGTTATTACAATGTATAGCTAGGGAGTTATGCGACATTATGGGCGATTGTAATTTGTCTTAGCTAAACAGTTTATGCGGAGTGTTGCTAGGATGTTGATAATCACTGTTGTTATGGAGTTGATGTGTGATGTTGCTTCTTCCTAAAGGATTATAAGGAGGAGTTACTAGAAGATGGTTATAGAATATAAGTTATTTGTCGGTGCTAAAAGTTTATTGTTTGTCGTTACTGAGAAGGTTGTCGTGTGGTGTTCCTTACGGAGTTGTTAAAGGTTGTTAAAAACTGTAAGCCATTATTATGGCCTTCTCAAAAGAGTTGTTGTAAAATTTCATTAGGGAGTTGTTATATAACATTCTTGGCCGATGTTACTCCATAGGTAGGAAGTTTTTACTGGGTTTGTTTAGGATTTTTCAAATGTCTCTCGGCCGCGAGTTATAGAATATGAAGTGTTACGAATGAATTACCTTATGAAACTTTGCGAGAGGATTATTTTATTCCATCGATTAGGTGTTGTCTTTTGCCCTTGCTAGGGCTGTTGTTATGAAATCTTGCTACAGGTTTCTACTGCTCGTTGTTTTTTGCTAATGCAATTATTGTAAGAATCTGCTGCTGTATATTGCCAATGGTCCTTTTTAGTGATCTGTGTCTTACTGCGGAAATTATATGGTGTTGCTAGGTTTGTTAGTTTTATTTTTTGAGTGAGATTTCTAGTTCACTGAAGTTGCCATACTAAAGGCTATAGGTGGTGCTGCAGTTGTTGTTTTTATTGTTATTGCTAGATCATTTTGAAAGCCATTGCTAGATCCTTTGTTATAGAGCATTGCTAAGTTTCTTCGCCGTTTTTAATCTATACCACACAAACACATCCATCTGGCAAAATATGACTTTCATAATCTTTGAATTTTTCATAATTATGAACAGATGGATCGTCGTGTTGAAGCTGCGTTAAAGAAAAAAGAACATAAAACAGGAAGTTAATAACGTTGTTTTATACAAATCCCATTTATTTCTCTAGAATCGTTTTCGTGGAAGAGCCATACTTAAATCTGAGTCCTGCGAGACGAGAACGAACGACATTTAGAATGTTTTACGAGCGTAGGGCACACGCCTTAGCAACCATCTTCCTCAGAGTGATTGGTACCTGCTATTTGCGATACTGCGTTACTTACGGCTTTATTGCCAGTTATTTTTTGCTATCCAATTCTCCCCAAGCACCTCTCTTACTTACAACTTGAAGCCCTAGGACCTTGATTCTAGAACCCCAATTTCACCTATGTCAATGTGTTTTTCTCAGTCAATCGAATCACGTATATATGTATATTACTATCTATTTAATTCAGATCGCTCTTGAGAGACAATTTATACCCTGCTGAATCAACTCCATATTTTGGAGAGGTATTCCATATTATGAAGTGAAATGTTTTTTTATATATTTGAAAACTTTCTTTTTCAGTTGATTTGTGGAGTAATGTAGAATTGTATCATATTTCTGTTACAGAAGCGAATAACAGAGATAACCGTGGACAGTGTGGAACAAAATACAGTGTACATTCGGATATCTGGTGAGTGTTCTTTTTTATGTTGTGTGTTTAAAAACGTTTTATGTGTTTCTTCTGTTTTTCGAAAATTGGAAATTATGGAAATGAATCTTCCTAGAATACAAAATCAGAAAAAAAAGGTCTGTTCAAAAGGATAAATCATAAAATGAGATAGATAATTTAAAAATATATCATTTTACATAGGATTTATGATGGAAACTTTTTTTCGAGATTGGAATTACATTTTTTCTGACGCCATTTTCGTGTTAATGCCTCGACGGGGCTCATACTTGATGCTTTAGTTTAGAGGAAAGAATGAAAGGAAACTGGGCAGCATCGACGATAAACGATGATAGCAAGCATCGTTTGTAATATTTTTCAGAGAGAACTGTTTGGGTTTCTTTGAGACTCCTCAATGTTGTAATAATATCATAAAGCTTCACGAAGTATATCAAAACAGTTTAACAAAACCATACAGACAGCTGTGCAAATCTTTAGTTCATCAACGTCCGAGTGCATGCGTTTAAAACAAAAATTTCTTTACAATAATAATAACAATATATTTTTATCAGCTAAATATGAGATAAAACTTATTTTCTTGCAAAAGAATCCCAAGGATGAATTTGTTCATTCAATTACATAACAATTACCAATGCATGTTAAATCATTTTATTTAAAAATTATTACTATTTAGGAGTAATTACTATTCCTAAATAGTAATAATTTCTTATTAAATTGAAGTATAAAAAGATCATGATTCGTTTTTAAAAAATCCAACTTTTAAATGGCAGTGTCTAAATGGCAAACAAAAAAGTATTCAAGAGTATTGCCTATTAATACGAATTTCTGGGCTTTTGAATTTGTTTTCATAAGTTTTATATATTAATCGCAAAAAATTTTCTTTTCTTTTCTTTTAGTACGCAACCAATATTTTTATTTCCGCTATAATTTATTCTTTCACAAAAATCTAATGTTTGCAGGTTTCTTTAAAACCTTTTAAATCTTTTTTTAATCACTTTTAATACTTTTGAACAACTTTTTCTTTTTTTAGGTGGAATTGTTTGTATTGAGATAAATTATTATTAGCAGATGAAAGAAAGAAGCGCTCAATTTTATTCGATTGTTAAACACAGATGGGGAAGGACCCTTCGAGGTTGACATTTCAGGAAGGAAATTTTTCCCCAGTAGCTTTCTTTTACTACTTTGCTTAGTCCACACAGCTTTTGTGCCTAGAATGACTAAAAAAGGCGAACCGAGATTGTTCGCCTCGGGAAATCAGTGGTAATTATCAAAGTTGAGCCATAATTCATTGAAAAATGAATTTTACATATTTTTATGAACTTCAAAGGATCAAAGGTTCTTTTTTTTAGGAAATCTTATAAACGGTTAGTTTTTTAGAATATAACCTTATGCTCTAATATGCATTAACTTAAGTTTTTTAATTTCTGAAGAACGTTCATCAAAATTACAACATTCAGATTAAAAAATTTTTTGAATAATCAAATTCAGAAAAATTTAAAGTTATAAAAAAACTCTAAATTTTTAAATATTTGATATTTACCTTTATGTAAAATATGTCAGACTTCTGAAAATAATATGTAGATTTTCATTCTATTTCCTACTGACTACGAAATTTTCGTATTTTATTTCATATTGTCTCGCAATATTGACAAAAAATTGATTATTTTTAACGAAAATAATTATTCTTCTGAATAATTATTTCAAAGCTACACTTTTCACTAAAGAAAGGGTCACCATCTTGAAAAGGTTAAATGTCGATTGAAAAAATGCAATTTTAGATTTATTTTTTACTTCATATCTATATTTACATTTATTTTATTATTTATTAAAATGTACAGGTTGCTTCTTTTAACCAAAAGTATCGCTCATATACCTTGTACTCGAATTTCATCAATTGAATAATTAATTCTTTTTTGCTTCAATCATTTTCTCTCTGATAGAATCTTTTTGTTAAAAAAATATTGTATACATTCTTTTAACTTTATGAAATTCTCAAAGACATCCCTGTTTTCATTCATTCATTCATTCATTCATTTCAGCCACTTTCGATTATAGAGCAAATCAAATTTGGTATTTTAACACTTCCGAGCCAAAATAGAACATATGCACTAAATTTATCGACGCACACTCGCCATATTATGCGCCTTTAGGTTTTCAACGTGGATTTTGACTCACAGTATTAAATTGTTGCTAACAAATGACAATTAGTTTTCAACAGTTTGCAAGATTTTAATAAGAATTCGAAATAAAAATGTTCCAATTTCTGATCAAATTGATACCAACGATTTACGGAAATTCTATATGGAATTCTCTATAAAATTCCAAACGGAATTTCCAGGTGCAATTTCATAGGAGATTTCTACATGAAATTCATTGTATACTGGAATTTTATGAGAAATTCCGTAATTAATTCCGTTAAATTATTCTATATAGATCTATGAGCGATTTATAAATTTCAATGTGGAATTTTGATTAAGAATATTTATATTCTATGTATATTTATTTCCATACAGAAATTCCAAACGGAATGACCCAGAAAAAAAAAATTTTAGACTTCCCGGAATTTTCCGGGTATGCATTCCCAAGAGTTTCCCAGGGATTTCCCAGAAATTTCTCGGGAAGTTCTCAGGAATTTTCTTGTAATTTGCCGAGAATTTTTCAGGAATCCATTTCCGGAAGTTTCCTAGGAATTTCACAGCAATTTCTGGGAATTTTCGGGGTATCCATTTCCGGGAGTTTCTTCAGAAATTCCGCGAAAACTCCTGGGAATGGATTGTCGGAAAATTCCCGAGAGGTTTTTTTTAAAATGGGATAATTAGTTTGCAACAGTTAAAACATTTTCATAACATATTTTCATAGCAATTCGAATCCAATTGTCCAAATTTCAGATCAAATTAATTCTCATTGAATTATTGAAATTCCATTTAGAATTTTCTATGAAATTCCAGATGTAATTTCATACGAGATTTTTTATATGGAGTACGATGTTGACTGACATTTTTTATGGAATGCCATATCGAATCCTGTTAATTTAGTCCATAAAGATCAATGAGTGATTTCTAAGTTAAGAAATTACTGAAATTCCATATGGAATTCTCCGTCAAATTTCACATGGAATTCGATGTAGATTGGAATTTTATAAGGAATTCCATATCAAATTTCGTTAAATTATTCTACGGGGCATTATTTCTCAAGTGTACCCACCCCAAAAAATGAATTTTTTCGATTGGGTTCAAATTTACAAAAATTTTAGTTCTATTAAATGGCACTTCAAAAAAGAATGGTTGATCAGTTTGGTCAAAAACTCAAAAAATTTTGAAAAATTTAAAATTTAGCCATCATTTTTTAAAATCCAAAATGTTTTTAATTTTTTTTAAGTTCGACCCTTTTTTTATTTTTTTAAACTAAAAATAAAGCTCGAAGTGCTTACTTTCAGATTCTACAGCAAAATGTCGTTTTTTGTTTTTTTTGAAAAATTGAATTTTAAGTAATCTGGTAAATTCAAAAAATTTGTCCTATGCGCGAAAAAAATTCGGAAATTTTTTTACATGTACAGTTTTTAATAAGAAACAATATTCTAAAAACAGATATTCAAAAAAAATTTTTGTTGATTTCAGAATTTTTTTAAAATTTTGAAAAATGAAATTTTTTAATTTCATTAATTGTGCATTTTTATGTACAAATAACATTTATACTTATTATATTATGTACATTACATGTAAATTGCACATTAAAATGCGCAATTAGCTAAATTTAAAAATTTTCATTTTTGAAAATTTTCAAAAAATTCTAAAATAAAATTTTTTTTTTGAATTTCCGTTTTTAGAATATTGTTTCTTATCAATAACTGTACATGCAAAAAATTTTCCGAATTTTTTTCGCACATAGGCAGAATTTTTTGAATTTACCAGGTTACTTAAAATTCAATTTTTCAAAAACAACAAAAAACGACATTTTGCTATGCAAGGATCTGAAAGTAAGCATTTCAATCTTTATTTTTAGTTTAAAAAAAAAAAGGAAAAAAGAGTCGAATTTAAAAAAAAAATTAAAAATATTTTTGATTTTCAAAAATGATGGCTAAATTTTAAATTTTGCAAAATTTGTTTATATCATTCGAAAGATTGGGAAAAAATCTATCGAAAACGTTTGGGTCAAAATTTTTTATATGCCATACATAAAAAGATATTTATATCCGAAATAGAGGCTCTTTGCGCGAAGTACAAAAATTTCACCCCCTCTACCTCGGCGAGTTTTTGACCAAACTGATCAATCTTTCTTTTTTGAAGTGTCATCTTAGAGGACTAAACTTTTTGTAAATTTAAGCACGATCGGAGAAATTCATTTTTTGGGGTGGGTACACTTGAGAAATAATGCCCTCTGTATAGATCTATGAGCGATTCCTAAGTTTCAATGTGGAATTTTGATAAGGAATATTTTATATTCCACATTTAATTCTTTACATAAATTCCATGCATACACTGAGAGACCGTTTGTTAGAATAAATGAAAAAGTGAATTAGAATTTAGTATAATATCGTTCCAAAATAGGGAAAACCCAGGTTTTATTACACTTATTCGTATTACAGTACCGAAGTTTAATGTTATCATACGAGTATTTAAAACGCGAAGACGACAAAGTAGTATTCTAAATACGAAATATTATGAACCTCCATTTCAAGAATTAACTCCATGAAAAAATGATATTCTTTTTACTGAGTTTTCGAAAAATAATTTGAATAAGAAAAATAGTGAATATCATTATCTCGAAAACGTATTTTAGAAATTGATATTGTCAATATGAAGTTGACAGAAACTTGAGACGCATAGCAAAATATGAAATCATTATTCTTGATTTTTCATATAGTTTTGTTTGAGAATGCGATTCCGCCGTTTTCCGATCGAGCCCGATTATGCAGAGCCGAACGTGGAATACTTGAAACACCGGCCGCGGTCGGTCCAAATCCAATTTGCTCCAATTCCACGTTTTGACATATGTAAAAGCGCGTCCCGCCAGTTCCCGCGTCTTCCCGATTATCGACGTTATTCTTTTCAAAGATCAATACTTTTAATATTGAATCTTGTGAAAAGTGCACACACAAAAAATTGTATGGAAATTTGTCAAATTCCTACTACGTAAGCACTAAAGCAATATTTGTTCTTTTGAGGTTAGAGTAGTATCAACAAAGTGTCATAAATAATCTGTTTAGTGCTAAACTCTTGTTTTTTATCGTTTCAAGATTTAATAATACTTGAAATAAATATATTTTTCACTTCACTATTTAGAAAATGTATGAAGAAGGGGAAGAGATCATCTTAACTGAAGACGAGGTGAGCGTCGTAGCATATGAAGATCATGAGGGTTGCATATGAAATGATTAGAAAGCGATAAGTAATTATTGAGTTAAATATCATATAAAAGTAAAATTAAAACAGGACCGGCAAAGTATAATTTGAATTGAATGATTTATTTCAACAATTTTTTTTAAAACGCTTTTAATTGCAAAGTATTCACAGTTGAAATCTTTAAACCTCAAATTTTGAACAGTCGATTTAAAATACTTATTTTTTAAAATCTTAATTTTGAAATTGAAAATCTTTTTCATTATTTTTCCTTTCTATAAATGTGAAAAATATATCGAAAGAAGAAAAATAAACCAAAATGTAAAATGAGTTCTGAAAACAGTGGAAAAAGTGACTCAGTAGGAAGTGGGAGATAAATATCTACTGGAATTTATACATTTAAAAATTTTTTCTGTATCAAACAATTTATCATTAAAAGGATTGAAAATAAGTTCTTATATTTTGACGTTTTTTTAATGTTTAATTCTACATTAGTAAGCATTTGAATTTCAAGTTATTCAATTGAATTGACTGATTTATTTCAACAAATTTTTTTAAAACGTTTTTAATTATAAAGTATTCTTAGTTAAAATCTTTAAGCCTTAAATTTGTTATCAGTCCATTTAAAATACTTAATTTTAAAAAAAAACAAGATGTAAATTTTGGTTACAGAATAGGATTCTTCAAAGTTTGGACTCCGGTGAAATTTTGAAACTATCTGATGGCAAAGGCTCTGAAGATATTCTTGAATTGCCTCAAGTAAGTAAAATCTTACATTAATGGGTAGTTTTTTGAAATTTAAAGTTATTAAATTCTGCCTACTATGTTTATATAGTAGTTTATATACTATACTAATATATTTTTCAGGACTTGCAATTCTCTACTGCGTCACTTAATTTTGAAAAAGAATCTTCATCACAACATGATAAAGAAAACGTCAACGGACAAATCGAAGGAAGCAAGAATTCATTTCACAGCAGTTTCTTTGAATTCTTAAAGGATGACTCAGACGGGAAAATAGCATTAGCCCATTTCGAAGTTCATCAGTGTTTAAACAAGGAAATTCGAGGAATTCTAACTCGGACTATTATACGCAAATTCAAAGATGACGCTTTAAAAACGTTAAATGCTGAACAAAAGCTATAACAATTTAATATTTCCAACAAAGTTTTAATTGCGTGTTCCAAAGCTATAGAGGAAATATTTCCTGGGGAGATAGCTACCACTTATTTCTCTCCATTCAGATCGGAAAATTGTCATATTGTTCAAAAAACTGGGACTCTTTGGGCTCACTTTAATTATATAAAAGATGTTTTAAGAAAGAAGGGTATCCTTGAGATTCCAAAATCTAAAAGACGTAATGCAGAGAATGTTCCTCCACCTGTAGTTGTCGATTAAACGGTTGTCACAGCTCTGAATAACTTAGCACAACAAAAGAAAGACCTTTCGGACAGTTAATCAGTTATCAGTGAACGAGTACATTGCTAAGTTTCCTTGTCTCTAAACGCAAGATGCAATAACATTGATAAGATTATTTTTCAAAAAAACTTTAAGTCAATCTGGCTGCATAATAATATAAAAATAATGGAAGCATCTATAATTAAGCCGCCATTTAAAATTCTGTCGAGAAATATCGAGAAAGGGCCCTCTGATTATAAATATCCAGGTTACTTTTTCGCACGACAAGAGACTTTGAAAAATAATAATTTGAAAATGATAATGTTCCTAATTTAAAAAAAGTTGATTATTTATTTACCAAATTTTTTTTTAAATGTTTTTTTTAATAGCTTCAACTGGACTTGGAGTTAGAACAACCAGGAAAAAGTTCTTTGTTGCGTGAAAGATGACCAATAATCAAAAGTGTATTAATTGATCAACTTATAGCAATTGCAAATAACTTGCCACTGCGAAGAAGAGAAATATAGTAGATATTGTGGACGACTTAGCGATGATAAAAACATTGAGAACTTCAGGAACTGGTAATAAGAAAATCCAATTGTAAAATAACTTCAATTCAGTATTTAATTTTTCTCTTTTCCCAATATTTACTATAAGTTAAGCCCTGTATAACTTGACTAACATATTGAATTCTTGAGATTTTTTTTTTTACGTCCCTTCTATATTCTGAAATTACCCCTAGTAAGCTTTCTTGTCTTAGAATAATTTTAAATTAACTTTCAGATTCACAAGATGCGGTCGTTCTGCATCTCTTACAATTATTAATAGGAAGTAGTCATTTAAATGGAAAGCGAAAAAAAGATGAAGCAGCACCTAGAAAGTATGAACCATCAGTGATCAGACAGTGTTTTCTGTGTCAAGTTCAAGTGAGTTCATTTGACTGTCTTGCGGTCTAATATGATCCAATAAAGATATTTTTTATCATAATTGATTTTTCGGAAACAGAGGACATAGATGCCGAAGTCAATAAATTAAAAGCGAGGTTGCTTAAAAGGAAAGAAACTCTGCAACCATTTATGTTAGTAACTGGATCTTTCAGTGACATCAAGGAATCCTTGGCGATTGTCAACGACCACAAATATAAAGTTCCCTCGTGTCTCGATGCTTTGGATTTAACGTTCAAGCTTTTTTTCGCACTGGATTGCGAATACTCCAAAGCTTCCTTAAGGCTTTGGCAGTTTACCCAGCATGGAGCGTATGCCATCATAATTCCTGGAGATTCATTGTTCAAATCTACTAAGAAACTTTTAGGTATAGCAACCAACAGTCTTCGTGTAACCGGGCTTATAGCAGTGCAGGATACTTTTGCTCAAACACAATGATTTCATGTGAAAGTTGTAATTTAAGTTTCGATAGCAACACTCAGTTTATACGTCACGTTAGGTTACCCATTTTGGGTTAGATATCTTTAAGTGTTCAGAGTCTAACTGCGAACGATCGCTTCAAGTATTAGATTCATTTATCCGCCATAGGCATACAAAACACCGAGATGATACAGAATTATCAACGTCGTCTATTGATAATCCATCAAGTTCACTATTTCTTGAGTTTTCTTCTGAAAGTGATGAAGAAGGTTCCTCTCCTGCTTTCTCAGAAGACTCTTCTGCTGTCGCTGGAGACTCTTCTGATTCCAGTGATGATGATTCTCTTTCAGAAGAGGACTTACTTTGGAAGGATAAAAGTTCTCCAGTTCTTCCGAATTCATTTGAATTTTCATCCAAAAATCTCGCTAACGAACCAGCCGTACAGTTTGCTGGGGAATTATATCAACATCCTGATTTAGCAAGGAAAAGAGTAAATAGTATTATCACAGATGCTTCTAACATGTTTGAGTCCACATTAAGTTCAGTTCAAAATGAAGTATGCAGTCAGTTGAAAAAATGCGGTTGTTTTAACGAAAAGCACTTACCTGATGTCGAAGCTATTTTACAAAAATTTGCAACACCATTTCGAAATATGAAAACGGAGAAGCAGCGTTCTTCAGAATTTAAGTATTACGATACTTTTATTATTCCTGAAAATTACAAAATTGGACAGCGAACTGAATTTAAAACAAAGCCTACTGAAACTAGTCGTGATGATATTCCGGTTGTAGCACAGTTTATATCAGTGAGATATGTTTTAAAAAATTTTTTTGCGCTACCTGACGTTTATAATAAAACAATGGAATATGTTAATTCTCTAAATTCTTGCAACCAAGTTTTATCAAATGTAATTAAAACTTCATTCTGGAAAAGAAAAATTTCTCGTGTCGGTAAAAAAATAGTGCTTCCACTTTTAATGTACTTTGACGATTATGAGAATAATAACCCACTGGGAAGTGATAAAGGTGTTTCAAAATGTGGAGCGGTATATCTGAGTATACAGTGCTTGCCACCGGAGTTTCAAGCAAAAATTGAAAATATCTTCTTATTTATCCTTTTCAACACACTGGATCGCACAGCTTTTAAAAACTCAGTAATTTTCGAAAAAGTAATCCAAGAGTGTGAACTATAATGAATTATCCTCTAAAGATTCAGCTGTTTCTGGTATAAAAGAAATCTGTGTTTTTAATAAAATACCGGGTTTTCATGTGACAAACAATCCTGCGGTGGATGTTATGCATGATTTTTTGGAAGGAATCTGTCGATGATATTGCTCTTCTGTTGCATTATTTTATTTACGTCCGTAAATATTTTACACTGCAACATCTGAATTTAAAAATTCGTGCCTTTTATTATGGAGCGAAAAACAGTACTAATAAGCCACCCGAAATTTTAGAACATCACTTGAAGAAAAAATGCATTATGCTATCATCTTCAGAAATGTTGAATCTTGTGAAAAATTTGAACTTGATTATTGGAATTTGTTATTAGATTTGCAAGAGATTTTACAAATTATTTGTAGTACAAAACTCATAATAGATACTCCTGATATTCTTGAACAAAATGTGACTGAATATTTAATGGTCTTGAATAAAAAATTTCCAAACGTAATGAAGCCTAAACATCATTTTGCGATACATTATGCCTCAGTAATGAAACAAGTTGGCCCTCTTTGGAACATATGTTGTATGAGGTTTGAAAGCAAGCACAGAGAGGGCAAGCAAATTTTTCGTTCTGCTATTTGTCGAGTAAATGTATGTAGGACCATAGCTCTCCGGCACCAACTTATTTTAAATTACAGATTTATGTCAAAAAATTCGACATATCCTACATACATTTCTGGTTCGATTAAATCAGTCCCAATACACACGTTGCCAAATATTTCATTATTTCTTGAGTTACTGCCAGATTATTTATTAAACAGTAAAGTTTCCTTCACAAACTTAATTCAGCATATGGGGAAAACTATAAAAAAAGACAGTGTGAGAGTCACTTTTTCAGAGTTCGGGCCAGACTTATTTAGCCTACTCAATCATTTTGATCGCAGAAGACAATTTTCTTACAGTTTCGAAACAAATGACTGATGTTTATTTGAATGAACATGTCAGGGCTTATAAAGTACACAGCACTGAAAGTTTTCACTGGGATATTTTAAAAAAAGCCGATATAGAGAATGCAATTGTCTCATATACAAACAAGCTTAGCGATGGCCTGTTTTATATAGCGAAAACTTGGATGTAGAGACACAGTATTTAACGTTTAAGATACAAATTGTCTACTACGATGTATTTATGCATATTAGGTTTAAGCCTGTACGATTGTAAGATCTGTTAATAAAAGTGTCTAATTGTCGTTCAAAAACGATTCACTTTATACTTTCTTTATAGTGTATACCACCCATACTTACTTTACGACATCACTACCATTTTTTACTTTAAATTTAAGTTTCTATTATTCAATATCCATACTTAGTGATTGTGAATATTTATTCCTTTTAGAAACTGTGGTCTAATTTGTAAACTTCGGATAAAAATCGAATGCAAAGTAAATTAGATTAATGCATGTAAATATTGTAAAATCCAATTATTATTTTTAAGAAATTACTTGAAACAAAAAATTCACTGGTCGAGAAAATTAATCATACTTTTATTTTATTTCTATTCTCTACTCCAAAGCCTGTCCGGATTTTTCAAACCCAAAAGCGTTTTCTGATTAGTGATGCCGTCGAGCGAGGAATATCGAGGAACAGAAAATAACGACGAGGCCTTATTAATCCTTGACTATCCTTGTCCTTCAAGATCCTTGATATCCTAGGTCCTTGAAAATCAAGGACCTTCCTTGTCCTTGTCCTTGATTCTCCATTGCCAGATGTGCCT
>JBAGKK010398039.1:0-15918 GCA_037177015.1 Euceroptres primus
ATGAAATATTATCAACGATTTCATATAGAGGGTCAATGAAAAATACGACATGTCTTCCAACATGTCACAATTCGATACGAAAACTGTCATCAGTGCTACAGTAAATCAGGAGGTATCAAAATAATTCAGAAAATGGGACAATTCAATCTGCAACACTTTCATTTAAAAATAAATTAATATTTTTCACATGTATTCACATTTTCACATTTCGAGAACTCGAATGGCTTCGAGCACTTGAAAGTTTCGAGCTACTCGAAAGTTTCGGGTTCTCGAAAAATTTGAGTACTCGATCAGTTTCGAGCTGCTCGAAAAATTTGAGTACTCGATCAATTTCGAGCTGCTCGAAACTTTCGAGTTCTCGAAAATTTCAAGTTGCTAACAGAGTGGAAATTTCCCAAATGAGCCTACGATTTTTGACATTGAAAGGAAAATTAAAACTAAGTATTGGAAAATAATCTACTCATTAATACTAAATCAAATTATAAAATTTTTTTAGAAAAATGCATTTTTTTAATTACAATGTGCAATTTAACATTTCTGCATCGTTCGATTAAAAAATTATTCTTTCGTAAACTATTTATGCAAAATCCATGAAAATTTTAGGGAATGGTGAAAAATGAATGCAATTAACGATAAAATTCTCAACATCGTGCTATTTGTTATTATTGCAAATTTAAATAATTTTTTAATGAACAAATGCCGATTTTTCCCTGTTCTACACACGAAATTTGAACATTTTTTCAAGTAGTGGGAAGTCTGAACGCTTAAGATTCAAAAACCGTTTCAACTTTTTTGTGCTCGCTCTTTGGAATAATGATATATAATATTGTTTAGCGCCGCGAGCCGCGTGCCACGGTAACCGCTCGAGAGACGCGTTGACAGGCTTGTGCTTGCACGCTTGACTATGAACATTTGTGCAAGTTCGAACTTTTACAATATTTTCAAATTTAGAATTTGCAAATATTAAAAATTTACCATTTCAAAGTTACAATTTAAAATTTACCATTTACAATTACAAATATACAATTTACAATTTACCATTTACAATTACAAATTTACAATTTACAATTTAAATAGTTATACTGTACGATTTACAATTACAAACTGACAATCTACAAATTTACAATTACAAAGTTACAATTTATAACTGCAATTCACAAATTTAAAAAGTTCCACTGTACAATTTACAATTCCAAACTTACAATTTACAAATAATACTGTACAATGTAAGATTACAAGCTAAAAAATTTACAATTATTACAAATTTACAGTTTACAATTAAATTTGCAATGTACAATTTACAATTACAAACTTACAATTAAAATTTCAAATCTACAATTACAATTTAAAAATTTACAATTATAAATTTACAAATACAATTTAAAAATTTACAATTGACAGATTTGCACTATATAATTTACAATTAGAAACTTACAATTCACAATTTGTAATTTACAAATCCAAACATATAATTTACAATAAAAAAATTTACAATTTCACTTTACAAATTTACATATTTATATTCACAAATTTATAATTAAAAATTTTCAAATTTTCAAATTTACAATTTACAGATTTACAGTGTACAATTTACAAATTTACATTATTCAATTTACAATTAATAACTTAAAAATTTACAATTACAGTTTCAATTTACAATTTACAAATTTACAATGTTAAATTTACAATTACAATTTAAAAATTTACCATAAAAAAGTTGCAATTTACAATTTTCAAATTTAGAATTTGCAAATATTACAAATTTACCATCATAAAGTTAGAATTTACAATTTTCAAATTTAGAATTTGCAAATATTATAAATTTACCATCATAAAGTTACAATTTACAATTTTCAAATTTGGAATTTACAAATATTGCAAAAGAGCATTTTACATTACAATATTAAAACATTTCACTTTTTAAAACCTTCAATTTTCGAAAAGGTGAAACATTTCTTTTAATTTCCATTTTCCAGGTGCATATTCACTCCACATTGGCCACTTTGGAAATGTTCGAACGTGCATAAATGTTCATAGTCAATCGAGCAAGCACAAGCCAGTCAACGCGCCTCTCGAGCAGTTACCGCGGCACGCGGCGCTAAACAATATTATTTATCATTAACCCAAAGAGCGAGCGCACAAAAAAGTTGAAATAGTTTCTGAATCTTAAGCGTTCAGATTTCCCACTGCTTGAAAGAATTTTCCAATTCCGTGTGTAGAACAGGGCAAAATCGGCATTTGCTTATTAAAAAATTATATAAATTAGCAACAATAACAAATAGTACGATGTTGAGAATGTTATTGTTAATTGCATTCATTTTTCACTATTCCCTAAAATTTTCATCAATTTTTCATAAATAGTTTACGAAAGAATAATTTTTTAATCAAACGATGCAGAAACGTTCAATCGCACATTGTAAATAAACAAATGCATTTTTCTTAAAAATTTTTATAGCTTGACTTAATATTAATGAGTAGAATATTTTTCAATACTTAGTTAGAATTTTCCTTTCAACGTCAAAAATCGTAGGCCTACTTGGGAAATTTCTACTTAACTCAGCAGCAAATTTAAGATCAAAATTCAAAAATACGAAATTTTTTATACAAAATATCGAAAAAAATTTTAAAATACATGGAATTTGATTACAAATTTATGGCCAAAATTAAAAAATGGAAGTTTTGGACAACTGAATGTTTCGAGTTCTCGAAGGCATTCGAGTACTTGAAAAATGTCAAGCTTTTAGGAAAGCTCGAACTCGACTCGACTCGACTCGAACCGAATCGATTTCAGCTCGACTTGACTCGTTTGAACTTCGAGTTTTTTGAGTTTTTTGCACACCCCTAGTGTTTTCAATTATTTCGGTTCGTTAAAAAAAAATTTTGCAACGCTTTGATATTCTAAATTTACTGTGATGCTAAGTTTTCAATTCGCTTTTGAAATTTTATTGAAATAATATACTGAGAAAGAGAATTCTTAGATAAAAAGCAGTACGTTTCTTTGACTCCATTTCTTTGTGTCAAAGAATTTTTGACTTCATTTATTTAAATTTTTTTAAAGACGACAAATACTTGCCTTGATTTAAAGAAATCATTTCTATAATGACGAAAGATCATCCATAAAAAGCGTTTATCCAAATAAAATAACTTAAAAATTGTTTATCTTAAATTAAAAAGCAGGGGGAACATTTTTACAAAAAAAGACAATTTACAGGGGTGTCATTTTAGAAAAATAATAAAGCCCTATTTTTGATTCTTATAAAACTAGAGGAATTGTGTCTAAAATGGACACATCAGCATTAATCAGTTTGATATTTTCAGGAATTAAATAATTTATAGAAAGCGAGTCTGATAAACAGTACTTTGGTATTTTTTATAAATGTCCAAAGATTAAAAGTGGGGTACGATACATTTGAATAAACTAAAAAATGCAATAAGAAAAGGTCTGCATTTTGACCGTTTTATCAACACGCTCGGATAAAATCGTCAGTTTCACAGAATTAGTTTAAACATGCTTATTTTTCTGTTAATTTCAGCAATAAGGTTGTTAAATGTCACATTATAATATTTTGTTTATGATTGTAGCATTTTTATTATATAAATTCTACGAAATATTGTAAAATATGAGATAAAATAGGGTATGGTTATATTCAGGTTAAAAGTACAATAAATTATTATTTATAAATAAATTATTGTTATCAAAATAAGAAATCAGGAACATAGTTTCAAAACGCGAAGTTTTTTTCGCATTAGGTAATTTAAAAATTATAATTTTCTTGAAAAAGGTTACATAACCTTAAAGAAGTTACACGGTAAAACAGAATGATAAGTTTTAAAAGCACCAACGGTACAAATCGAGAGGTTATGTTACAGCACTACACTGAATTAAAAAGATTATCCAGTTTGTTCACACTTTTAATGAATCGTTCACTTTTAAATTATTTAAAAATAGCTTGACCACTATGAATTATTAGCTTTAAGTAATTATTTCTTATAAAAATAAATACATAAATATGACGTAGCATTTGGGATAATATTTCTACCGGGAGTAAACAGAAGGCGCCAAATCCCTTTCGACACTGACAGTTTTATACACACAAGATTATGACCATTTTATCGGAGACGCTATTTTATTATATTTATTTTATTCTTTTAATTTTTTTTAATTGAGTCACAATTATAAATTGTTACAAGACTTAAACGAAAGTTTAGAGAACGAACTATAATATACCAATAACAATGGCAACATTATCATATATGATAAAGCATTCAATAATGTAATTCAATTTTGAAGTAACGTTTTATCATTTTATCATTATCATAAAATAGGTAAAATCTATAATCACATTTTATTATGTCAATTTACATATTTATTGTTTAAAATCATTTTTCATCGGTATGTATTTTATTTCACAATATTTTCGTACAAAAAATTGGTGTTTATTTCTTTTAACCAGCTAATTATTAAAGATTTACCGTTTTAGCGGAGTGACCGTTTCAGACAAATTCCCCTTTATTGATATCAATCTACTTTCATCTTTGACATACTTAATAATAAATAACATCTTCTTGGTCTAAAAACACAAAATACTATTAGATAATGATAATTCAGAACTTTTTAAAATAAAATAATATCTTTCTATACTAAAAGAAGAAGAATATTAAAATCACAGGTCCTTTTCTCTTAAAATTAGAGGACGAACGTTTAATACCATCTTAGTTGACCGAAAGCTTTTAGGCTTTCAGCTTCTTGTTCATAGAATTCGACTTGTCGTCATTTTAAAGCGAAAATGACATCGCGATAGGAATATAAAGATTTTCCACTACGAATTTTTAAAAGCAGATTACAAGAGCTCCATATAAAAGGCGAAGCTCTTCTACTTCAATAAAAATTACGCTTTTCAAAGCATTAAATTAGTCAAAAGATAGGGAGCCAATCACCGCGAAGTACAAAAAAAAATAGTAACCACAAATATATTTTCAAAATATCAGGATAAAATCTATTGGACCCACTGACATCAAAGTTAAAATGAATCCATGGTCCCATTTTCTTGAATTCGATAATAGCAAAATCTTTAGGTCCAACTTTTAAAGGTGTTCACTCCGTACAGTCAAATTCAAAATTAACCAATCTTTATCTTGAATTATAAAATCAGAAAAAGGCAGCCTATTGTTGTTGCAACAAATTTTAGAAAAGGAACTGAAGCATACATCCGGAGCAATGAAAAGTGAAAATTTTTAATTATTGAGAAAGCCCCGATTTTATTTCTCAGGCGACTTTTTCCATAAAGGGGAAATTTTGCATTTTTGGGACCGTTGTTGCTTTCTTCTAAGTGAAGTAATATTTTTAATTGATCTTGCGGTCCAGTAAACGTTTTTTTTTTTTTTGTAATAAGGAGACTGTGAGCAAACATCCCCAGTAACGAAAAAGGGAAATTTTTAATCATTGAGAAAGCCCCAGTTTTATTTCATTGGCGACTTGTATCAAAAAGTGGAAATTTTGCACTTTTGAGAGCCTTGTTGCTTTTTTCTGAGTTAACTGATATCTTTAATTGATCCTGCGGTCCGGTAAACGTTTTTTTGTAAGAAAAAGGGAAACTTTTAATTTTTGAGAAATTCCCGATTTTATTTCAATGGCGACTTTTTCCAAAAAATGGAAATTTTGCATATTTTGGAACCGTTGTTGCTTTCTTCTTAGTTAACTAATATTTTTAATTGATCCTACTGTCCGGTAAACATTTTTTGTAATAAGGAGGCTCTTATCAAACTTCCGGAGCAAAGACAAGTGGAAATCGTTAATTATTGAGAAAACCCCGATTTTATTTCATTGGCGACTTTTTCCAAAAAGTGGCAAATTTGCATTTTTGGGAATGTTGTTGTTTTTTCTAAGTGAACTAATATTTTGTTAATTGACCCTGTGATCCGGTAACGTTTTTTGTAATAAGAAGACTGTGAGCAAATTTCATTGGCGACTTTTTCCAAATATTGGAAATTTTGCATTTTTGGGACCGTTGTTGCTTTTTTCTAAGTTAACTAATATTTTTAGTTGATCATGAGGACAAGTAAACATTTTTTGTGATAAGGAGACTGTGAACAAGCATCTCCTGTAAAAAAAAATGTTACTTTATTCAGAAAGCCCCGATTTTATTTTATTGGCGATTTTTTCCAAAAAGTGGAAATTTTGCATTTTTGTAACCGTTGTTGCTTTTTTCTAAGTTAACTAATATTTTTAATTGATCCTGCGGTCCGTTAAACGTTTTTTTTAAATAAGCATACTGTGAGCAAACATCCCCCGTAAAGAAAAAGGGAAATTTTTAATTATTGAGAAAGCCCCGATTTTATTTCATTCGCGACTTTTTCCAAACAGTGAAAATTTGGCATTTTTGCCAAAAAAAAGACTTTTGCAATACTCTTTAAATCAACAAGAATGTCGTGTAAGGATTTTCCCAAAAAATACTGCTTGAAATTATCCAAACGGCTTGACAATCGTTTTCTTAAATTTTTCCCAGTTTTTTTCTTTAAATATTTTCACCCCTTATTGCACGTCAAATTTTGTTAGTCTTTGAAATAGTATGTAAAATCGTGCAAAATAAACACGTTGTAAAATATAGCAAATGTTAAAAGATAAATCTAATTGCAATTAAAAAACAATAGTTGAGTCTGTAATTTAACATCTTAGTTATTTGTGATTTTATTTTTTTTTTCGCTATACAAAACAATTTTAATTCTGATTCAATCTTCATCATTGGTAGTTTATTTTGTTTCTAAAAACATTATCTTAAATTCTATTTGGTTAGTTCTTCTTAAAACACGGTTAAACTTTCAACAAACATATTGTTAATTAACTAATATTTTTTTAAACTATCGATCTACCTAAAAAACATATTTTTAATCAAATTCAAACAGAATTGTAGACAATATTTTAAAGATCAAAATACGTTATCAATGATGAAAATTGAATCAGAATTACGATTTCTTCTAAAGCAAAGGAAAATCTCAAATAACTAATATTAAATAAACAATTTTAGAGTTAACTATTTTTTTCTGTATCGCACTTGGACATTTTTATAAAATCTGTTCTATTTAACATTATGCTTATTTTCCTTCATTTCCTAAACCTATTTTGAAAATTTGTGGTACCATAAGGGGTGAATATCATTAACATACCTCATTTTAAAAAATTTGACCACTAAAAAAATTAATATCCATTGAAAGCACCTGTTTTCCTTATGGCTTGGAAGTTAAAATTCAAATTTCAAAAGAATGGAAGTTGTGCTAAAATTGTACTGCGCTGCGTAAGTATACAGCTTTAAGTATACATATAAAGTTTTGCTCTAAATGAAAATTCAAAAAACATAACCATTTTTGAAAAAAAACTCAGAAGGTAAAAGAATACTCCAGAATGTTTCAAATTTTTAATTTTTGAGGTTTCCAAATTCGTTCTTTTTTCGAAAACGGTTGGAGATACGAAATTTTAGAAAAGGAAAAAAATGTTTATTTCGATGAGCACAACTGAGCACAACTTTTGCTTTGTTGAAATTTTCAAATTTTTCATTTTTAAGGTTTTCAAATTTGAATTTTTTTTCGAAAAGGATTGGAGATACGAAATTTTGGTAAAGGAGAAAAGTATTGGACTCGACGAGCACAACTCAGCACAATCTTTGCTTTGTCGGAATTTAAGCATTTTTGAATTATTCTTTTACCTTTTGAGTTTTACATTTTGAGTTTTTTTTCAAAAATGGCCATAGCATCGTCCCGAATCATATATCCTTCGAAGGCTTAGTACTTTGAAGATTAAATTGAAAATGAAATTGAAACTAGAAACTGATTAGAATTTTTGAGTGTTCTCAGGGTTATAAATTTTTTTTGCCCTAACCAAATGATTTAAATATTGTAAAATAATTTTAAATTTTGAAGGAAGTAGATTTTGCAACACATTATTCACTCAGAGAAAAAGTTGTCTTGAAACAAAAGCATCATCCTTTTGAGTGTTTTGTTTTGAACCAGGTGAATACCTTTTTGCTTTAAGATTAGGTGAAGTTGACTAAAAAAGGATTCCTTTCGAGACAAATGAAAACACTCTTATTCTTCAATTTAAGAGGAAATTCCATTTGTGTCAAGAACCATCCTTTTGACGAAGGAGGACATTTCTCTGAGTGTTTCTGTGCTGTCTTAATTATTTGAAAAATCTATTTTGCAACACAATGTTGTGCTGACTTAATTTGAATAGATCTGAAAATAAACACAAAGTCAAATTTGAACAATTTAATATTCAAAAAAGTAAAAGAACAAATTAACATAGTGACAAAGTGGGAGAAAATTAAATGGGCATCAATTTTTTATATTCTAAAAGAAAGATGTCCATTTAAAATAGTTCCCCTCTTCTTTAAACTGAAAAACATAGTTAAACTATATTTTTCAGGGGGCTCTTCGGCATATAGCCTCTTCTTTCTTGCCTAACACCGAAACCGATTTTTGTGCTTGAGTTTCCCTATTATTTTGACTTGAGGACTAATTTTCGACGACGATTCGCACTAAATAATTATCTAAAAAGAACTAAATTGATAAAATTATCAAGCAAACATTGATACCAAAGGATAGTTTTTTCCACTATTCAATGAAAAACTAATAAAATTATCAGTAAAATTCAGGGTAAAATATCGTACGCACACGAGGAATATTTTACCCTGATCCTACCTAAATTGAAAATTATAAACATTCACACTAGAAAATGCGACGGGACTGAAACCTGAGGCACCTAAATTCTCTCGCGTCCCATCACAAATACCTGCCTGCCTAGCTCCCTAGCTATATCTAAAACGTGACAAAAATCTTTCTCACCAACACATTCACTCCACGGTTCTCATACATTCTGTCCAGGTGCAAAAATCCTACACTAGGGATTTCGTCCCGGGACGTATCCGTCACCCTGAACTTGTAGCTATTTTTTTAATAGCTCTAAATTCACTCAAATTCAGAAATCCTAACGTGCTATTCACGTTCTTCATATGTTGATCACTGAAAACATCCTATAATGCTAAGATTAGATCTGAATTCGAAATATTTTATTTGAATTAAATGTTTACTTGCAACGTAATATTGAAATTTATCAAAATATAGAAGATAGTTTTATTAAAAACCGAGGGTTTCATCACTTATCTGAATTCAATGAATTTTGGAAAAAGAGAAACCGCAATCGTGGTGATAAAACCTTATTAAACACTAATTTTCTTTGTCTCTTCTGTAAAAATCATTAAAATCAAAATCAATTATTTATATCGACTGGAAATTGATTATAAATTTTCCATTAAACTTAACATTAATTCATTAATTTTTTAAATTGCAAGCAACAACAAAAACGAATCAGGAAAACTTAAAATGCCCTAAGCTAAGAAATGGTCTCCCACTCACTGGTAGGAATAAAAATTCCAGCAATGGTCACTATGAAATTTGTGATTAATTAATTACAACCTGCCTCCGTGTCGGTTCAGACCATTCGTCCTGCGACATGATGGAGTTAGGAGGAACTTAAAAACCTACTCACCGACGCGGATTCCCTCGTCGGAGCGATGGCAGCACAACCTCTTTTGGGCCAGTCCTCAGAGATCCCTTCTCTTCTGCAGGGGCCACTTTTCACTGCATCCTCCTTCCTGTCCTTCAGTCCTGTAAAGATTATTTGATGTTTCTAAATTAATGATTATAGAGATGACGGAATAAATAAAAATGGAATAAATAAATTTATCAGTTGTCTTTTTCTATAGAATTTACAAAATAATTTACCTGAATCTAGAATGCTCGATGCCCGATTGGAATCCTTCCAAATTTTGAAAATTCCAAACACTTTACACTTGGAATACTTCACACTCGAAATAAAATATTTGAATCAATAGAAAATTTTATATAAAATGCATCTATGTTATGTGTATTAAATCTAATTCAAATAATAATGAATTCAATATTTTATTTATTTCTAAATATTCAAAATTTGCATGAAAAAATATCTACGTTAATTCGAAAGTAGAGCAAAGTCGCTTATAAGGATCATCATTTAGTTTAAGGGATCAGTCTGGGTTTATCGTAGATATTTTCAAGAATTTTTTTTTATACTAAAATTTATTTTCACATTTCCATCTTTTGACACATAAGAGAGCGTTCATATATTACGTAACATTAAAAGAGGGGCAGGGGGTTCGTATTTCGTTCCTGTCTGTTATGTGGGGGAGGGGGGGGAGGTATTTTTGATCCACTTGCGTAACATTTTCAATTGAACGAATTTAAAAAAAGCAAAGACCGAGAAAAAGGTTAATATTACATGTGCGCAGAAATGAACGAATTTTGTCCATTACTTGCGCATTCCTGATTTTAGAGGAAGCCTGTTCATTTCTGTTTGGTAGCTGATTGTTTCTGAAATTAAAATTTAAGAAATTCAAATTAGACCGAAATCTAATTCAAAATCCCATTTTACATCCAATAATCAAGTTAATATGCAAACTGTTACAAAACAATGAAAGTGCAAAAATATACAAAATAAATCCTAATAAGAAAAGTGACTTTCAGATTAGTTCAGGTCATTAAAAACTGTTCAGTAATTCTTAAGTTTATTGAAAACAAATTTTTATTATGTGAATTTTGATTAACACCTATGTTAAATAATTTCAAAATTTGCATAACTGAAAAAAAATACTAAAAAAAAATTCGGTGTTACAAAAAAATCTTGTTTTATTTATTTCTACACAACACTTTATCTTTAAAAACCCTTTCCTTATTTAGAAAACGTCTAAATTATGTTTTTAAACATAATACAAAATATGTTACGTAACATTGGGTAAGGAGGGAGGGGGGCAAAGAAAATGTTACGGACTGTTACATGTGGGCGAGGGGTAAAAAAGGTCAAAAAAACCCTACGTAATATGTGGACGCTCCCTCAAGATAGAGGTTTTAAACTAATAGAAAACATTTTTTATTTTATTTTTTTATTTATTTATGTTTGTGATCTGACCGCTTGAAGTTCCTTACATGAAATTTCGACTTTGGAGCATCTGAAAATAAAAAAAAACGAGTAGTAGGGTCGAAAAATTCAAAAGTCCGCCATTTTGTTATTTTCCATCAGGGGTGAAAAATTTTACTACTGAACACACCGACAACTCTACTTTTTAATAAACTACTCGATTTTTTGTTTTCAGATGCTCCAAAGTCAAGATTTCATGTGAGGCTCACTTCAGGGGGTCAGATCACAAACATAAATAAATAAAAAAATAAAATAAAAAATTTTTTCTATTATTTTAAAACCTCTATTTTTATGTGTCAAAAGATGGAAATATGAAAATAAATATTAGTATGAAAAAAAATTCTTGAAAGTATGTACGATAAACCCAGAATGATCCCTTAATTAAAAATGTTAATGAATTCTAAATCAACTGGTTGGCAATATTTTTTGATTCAAATATTTTTCACTCCCGCACTAATTTTAAACTTTATCAATATCGCGTACAAAATATTAATGTTTACTTAAACTTTTAAAATGCGATTTGTCGGTTTTAAGTCGCGGGATGCAAAATTTTTACTACTGCCGAATTCACTGGTGTCTCGATTCTGTCCCTTAAACTCCAGGGTTCCAACTGAAAACAAATAAATTAAAATTTATTACTGAAACTGTAAATTAATGCTATTTTATTTCATTAAAAGGTTCCTTAAAAACATAGTTTTTAGAAGAATCGAGAAACTATTGTTCGTAATTTTATTTGTTCGGATGCGAATAAGTAACTTTCTTCGTTGGAAAGTCAAAATCGAACTGAACTATATTAAACTAAATAACTAACACACACAGACAACAGTTGCAACAGAAACACACACAGGTCGAAGGGTTTGTTGATGGCCAGTGAAAAGATCGCTTGTATTGTGACAACACAGAACAATGAACTTAGGGTCAAGCCCCCAAGAACCATAAATGTAGAACGACAAATTAACAACATTCATAATTAGACACCTATACCTAATTAGAAAGTGGGCCCAAATAAATTGACAGAAGCTTCATAAAAATCCGAAGCTGAGATAGTATTAACTATGAATTTTAGAGTAAGTTATAATTTTGTGATAAAAACGGAAGTTTAAAATTTTAATTTAATTTAATTTAAGTGTTTCGCTTGAAAATTAAATCAAATTTATTTGTGTTACAATATAATAATGTTTTATTTTTAAAAAGCATATTTTTGAAAGTGAATTTCATATGCAGGGTGTATTAAAAAGAAAATAGGATTTAAGACACCATTTTCGATTCTCGAAAGTAAAATTAAATATTCTCTCGCGAACTGTTTTATTTGTTGTGCTAATGATACCTTTATTTATTAACGTTTGGATGAATTCACTTCAATAGGGGTATACAATTATTTTTATCTAGGAGGCAATATCATCTCAAACATATTCTCGAACGATCGAAAAAATCATTTTTAGATACTTGCCGTTTTGACGACGTGCTGAAACTCCATCCAGCTCATTTTTACTATTTTACACCCTATAGTACATAGATTCCCATTTTCACAGCCGCGGAGAACGGCACCATTCCCCAACTCACCCCGGTTTGTTTCGAAACATGAATTTATTATCTTGATACACATTAGTCACTTTTATTAATAATGAGGCGTTACTACACGCTTTCTATTTGTAAATCAGCACTTATAATAATAGAACTACGATCTTACTCAAATCTACAACCGAACTATTTTCTATTTTAGAAACGTTCACGACATACCGGACTTCTCGAGTCAAAATATAATTCAGAACTGATCCTATTTTGTCGATTTCTTATTACTTTTCGCACTGCTGCATTTTCCGATTTTTGGAAACAAAAGGTTTTCCTGCCTACCAGATTCTTTCGGAGAATTTGAATTTGCAAGATAAATACAACTTTTATGGCTACCTTTGACCCAAACGCCCAGATTGCAAAAGAAAATCAGTTATTATTTGCTTTCTATGGTCTGTTCAAATATTCCAGTTGCAATAAATTTTTATGTAAGATATGTGACGCCAACAAAATTGTTCCTACAAAATTAAAAATCCCGTAATATTAAGAAAGAACTAAATAAGATGGGTTATCATTCAAAAAAATAAATAAAATAAATTTATTGCAAGTAATAATGCCAAATAACGAAAGGTTCGTCGATAGCCAGAGAAAAGGTTGCTTGCAAAGTGACCACACAGAACAATGAACTCAGGGTCAAACCCCCAAGAACCATAAATGTAGAACGATAGATTACACTCGTACCTATACAATTTCAAGATTTCCGGGGAAGTGTTGAAATGATACAGGTCGCTCAGAGAGGATATTGAAGTTACGCAGTAGGCATTTGCGCATACATGTATGTGTACATGTGTGTGTGTGTGTGTGCGTGTAAACTATCTGCGCAAGCGTCAAACTACCATAGTGTATGGTAGCGATTAGTGGTGGGGGCACCAGATGAGGGGAAATTGAAATGATACAAGTCCGACTGTAACAACATTCATAATTAGACACCTACCTAATTAGAAAGCGAGCCCAAATAAAGTAGCACAGGCTTTATAAAAATCCGAAGCTGATATATTAATACTATGAATTTTAGAGTAAATTATAATTTTGTGATAAAAATGAAAGTTTTAAATTTAAATTTAATTTAATTTAAGTGTTTCGCTTGAAAATTAAATCAAATATTATCTGTTTTACAGCCTAATAATGTTTTATTTTTAAAAAACACATTTTTTAAAGTGAATTTCATATGGAGGGGGTATCAAAAAGAAAATAGGATTTAAGATACCAATCGTTAACTGATATTTTTAATTGAACCTGTGGTCCGGTAATCGATTTTTTTTAACAAGGAAACACTTATTAAACATCCGGAGCAAAGAAAAGTAAAAAGTTTTAATTATTGAGAAAACCCTGATTTATTTCGTGGGACACTTTTTCCAAAAAGTAAAAGTTTGGCATTTTTGCAACCGATGTTGCTTTTTCAAAGTACATAACTGATATTTTTAGTTGATCCTGTGGTCTGGGAAACATTTTTTTTTTTTGTGACAAGGAGACTTTGAGTAAATATCTCCCCAAAGAAAATGGAAAAATTTAAGTTATTGAGAAAGTCTCGATTTTATTTCATTGGACACTTTTTCCAAAAAGTGGAAATTTGGCATTTTTGCAACCGTTGTTGCTTTTTTTCTAAGTTAGCTGATATTTTTAATTGATACTGCTGGCCGGTAAACTATTTTTTGTAACAAGGAGACTCTTATCAAACATCCGGAACAAAAGAAAATATACAAAATTTTAATTACTGAGAAAGCCCTGATTTATTTCGTGGGTCACTTTTTCCAAAAAGTGGAAATTTGGCATTTTTACAATCGTTGTTGCTTTTTTCTAAGATAACTGATATTTTTAATCGGTCCTGCGGTTCGCTAAAAGTTTTTTTGTAACAAGGGGACTCTGAGCAACCATCCTCCTGAAAGAAAAAGGGAAAATATTAATTATGTTTATTTTTCAAAACTTGTTAAAAATTATTTTGGATTTATTCTCCTGGACTTTATAAATCAACATAAAGATTTTATTCATTTTGAAATTAACTGAACGGGATAAATTAAAATATAAATAAATTTACAAATTTAGAGTGAGAGAGATT
This sequence comes from Euceroptres primus, assembly GCA_037177015.1. NCBI lineage: Eukaryota > Metazoa > Arthropoda > Insecta > Hymenoptera > Figitidae > Euceroptres > Euceroptres primus. Next base: position 14,634 of record JBAGKK010398039.1, read on the forward strand.
TATTATTTTTATTATTTTATTATTATTTATTATTTTTCTAAAATGTCAAACCCTATAAATTGTCTTTTTTGGCAAAAATATTTCCCCTATTTTAAAAATTTATAAATTTATCATTATAAATAAATAAATTTATCTATAAAACTATCCTTAATAAAATTATGTACATAAACTTCAAAACAATAAGACTAAATCTACTGAACCCATTGGCCTCAAGTTTAGACTGTATCCATGGTCACATTGTCTTGAATTCGATAATAGCAAAATTTATAGGTTCAACTTTTAAGGGTGTTTATTCTGTACAGTCAAACTCAAAATTAACCAACCTTTATCTTGAATTATAAAATAAAAAAAAAACAAAAAGGGAGCCTACTGTTATTGCAACGAATTTTAGAAAAAGAACTGAAGCATATTACAGAAAAAAATGCCGTAAGTCATAATTTTCAATCAATTTAAAATATCAAGAGCTCATTTTGTTTTTTAAAGGTTTCTTTACATTTATCTTTGGTGCGATTTTATTAAATCAAATAGAACTGTAGAGGATGTTTTTAAGGAACAAAATGAGCTGTTGAGAATTGAAATTGAGTGAAAATGCGACTAAGGAAAAAACACAATTGTTCAAATAACCATTTTTAAATATGCAATTATGACCCAAAATGTTCTCTTCTAAAGTGTCTTTAAGTTTATTTTTCAAAACTCGTTAAAAATAATTTTGGATTTATTCTCCTGGACTTTATAAATCAACATAAAGGTTTGTTTCATTTTGAAGTTAACCATGGGTAAAATTTTCGATGTTTTCTTTGCATTTTATTATTCCACAATCTTTTACAAGTTTGTTGAGCCAAGTTCCATTCAAAAATCTTGAAAATAGCCAAAACTACAGCTTAAATTGTCAGCGAGTGTCAGTGGTATAATCATGAGAACTCTACACTCAGAGAAAAGTTTTATTTGACTCAAACACACTGTTTCTTTAGATCGAAACAAATATTTGGTTATTTCAAACCAATTTTGGTTCATTCAAATAAATATTTACTTGATTTGAATAAATGTTTGCTAAAAACTAATAAATTCTTTTATCGGCCAAAAATTTTGGCTGAATTAACCAAATTTTTGGTTGAGTCAACTAAAACATTGTTTGCTTCAACCAAAACTTTGGTTGACCATATAGCAATGCATTTATTTGGTTGATTCAACCAAAATTTGGTTGAATCAACCAAATTTTTGGTTGAGTCAACTAAAACATTGTTTGCTTCAACCAAAACTTTGGTTGACCATATAGCAATGCATT
>JBAGKK010398148.1:0-18294 GCA_037177015.1 Euceroptres primus
TGTCAGTATTATGCAAAACACGAAGTTTTTTATAAAACTGACCTTCACGAAATATATCAACAGTTCAAATTTTAGACCCTTCAAAGTCAACTTCCGATTCCGGTTATGTTATAGCTCAGTGGAGGGGGAAAGTTGTCACAACTCTACCTTGAGGATCTCAAAGTGGAGGAACCCACCAATCGGAGTTTCCAGTCTGTCGTCACATCAAACCAACAGCCTGGTTCATATTAAAGTTCAAAATTCAAAAAGCCGGATCTCCAAGTTGACGAATTTTCAAATCCAAATATTTTCCCACGCTTCGCGGCCATTAGAGATTGCAGCGGTCCAAAAAGAACGACTCTGATTGGTTGGTTCTATTTCGGTCCGTTTTCTTTCCAAGGTGCCGGTTTTACGTTCTATTTTCACATTCCCCGCGTTTTATCCGTTTGACATGTCTATCCAATCCAGTTCATCACCTCTTGATCCAAATTAAATAGATTAAATCTGATAATTGCTGATAATTAAAGTATAGTATTTCCATGCTGTACACCAAATTCTCACATTTTGGCGACGTCTGTTGAAAATGTCAAAAATGAATATCAAGGACAAAGACAACAAAACGTTTAACGACAAACTGAAGCAGTTTTTCCGCCTTAGCAAAGGTAACCCACAAACAATAGACATACTTTCTCATCCTTTGTCATTACATTTTGTATATATTTGCCTCATATATGGTTTTATGACCCTTTTATCCTTGAAATTCAACTTGTTTTTGTTCACCTCTTTCCAATCATTTTTCTCGTCTATCGACAAACAAGTTTTGATAGTTTGCCTCCAATTTCGAAAAGTTTCTTTTTTCTAGTAGTTTTGATAAAGAATCTGATTCTAAAGAAAGATAAATCTTAGTTTTTAGTCAATGACAGGAACTTATTGAATTGTTGTGTACTTATGACCGTTTGCAATATGTAATGTAAATAATTTCAAGGTTAAGTGTCAGCTTTTATTTGAAATATTTATCTCTGAACTAATTTCTATGTTTCTCTAATTGTTCTTTAGAATATATTGGCAATAATTTTTGCTATTGCAATAAATATTTTTAAAACTAATTGTAGTAGACGTACAATATCCCTATGATTTAACCTTCTAAATACGGGGGGAGGGTTTTATAAGGAAAAACAACTTTTATGCCTCTAACAATTATTTTGGGAGTAAAAATGCAAAAAAGTCAACATCAAAGGATCTAAATTGTTTACCTTTTCGACGTTTTTCTTCAAGACTTTCTTATATATTCAGTTTCAAAGGAAGTTTATGAGATTCCAAATTTACTGAAGAGATCAAAACATATTTTTCCTTGATTTAATATTCAAGAATGAAAAAGTTATAAGGGAAAAACCCCAAAAACTTCAAGCTTATTTATAATAAATTTCGTCAAAATAGAATGGTTGGTTTTATTTTAAAGAATAAAGTACGATATCGATGATGAACATTGAATGAGAATTAGGATTTTTTCTACAGTGAAAAAATCTCATATGTCTTCTATTAAATAAACAGTGATAGATTCAACTATTTTTTTTCTATATTATCGCACTTTGATTTCTCTTTTAAAATTTATTATATTTATTTATTTATTTGAGAAATCCACGGGCAAAGCCCTTTATTACAAAAAAAGTCTTAAACTCTTACTAAATATATTTAATAATATGGTTATTTTCCTCGATTTTATAAACTTATTTTTGAAAAAAGTTCACCTTTTTTAACAATGAAAGGTACTGCAGTGACTGAAAATTCAATGTTTTGTTAGATTTGAAACATTTCAGCTCATGCTTATTATTTTTTGATTATATCAAAAATTATCAAATCCACATTAATTTTTCATGTCATTCTTATGATAATTTGTAATAAGAGAAATGTATTTTTATGAATAACTTTGGTAAAATAGGGAACTACAGGAGTCGAGAGGATTTTACTTTAACCCCCGAAATCGAGAGGGATATCAGTTCAGAAAGTCCAATTCATCATCGCACAAAAGCACTCAAAGATCTTTGCGATTCCGTCCTCAACAATCAATGGGAAGAAGTAAGTGAATTTCTTCTACAAAATTCATTAGTTATTTCCTGTAACATTTCAGCCTTATAAAGCTTTCATTCAAGAATTGGAAATAATTTGCTTATTTAAAAATATAATAATAGTTTATAAAATATAATTAAAACCTCGTGTTTTAGAAAGCAGCAGAAAAACTATGGAACTTGGTACAAGATTTGCTTCAGGACGATGTCACTCGAGAGCACAGGCATATTACCCTAAACTTTTTACGCTGCCTTGTACAAGGTCAATACACAAAAATATCTTCCCTGATGCGAGTAAAGTTTTTCATGGTTGTAAAAGATCACGATAACCACGAAGATATTGGTCCACGGTAAGCATTTATTTTGGCATTGTATTGTATTAAATTTAAAGTCACAATATCTAAATGCAGAGAAATTAAACAAATCTCGATCCTAAATTCTAATCTTACAGATTCGTTAAGTAACAAGCATTTTAATCTTAAAATAATTTTTATTTTCAGTCTCGAGTTATTACAAAGCTTGACTGAGAATGGCAAAGATATTTTACACTTGGAAGAGAGAATGAGCCCTTTATTATTAGAGTGGATGCCAATAGTCACTGGAGGAGATGGGAAAAGAGGCGCTGAATTCCTTTCTCTTCTGGTTAATGTTATAAAATTTAACTCGGCCTACATAGACGAAGATATTCTATCAGGACTAATTCAGTGAGTATGAAAGGACCTTTCAGATTACAGAAATCACAGCGGTTCAGTAGTTCAATTTTTTTTTTTAAATAGGGAGTTTCTTTGTCGAAAAAGAGGACATTTTTTTCCTTTTAAAAATATCAAAGAAGACAAAAAATGTTAATAAATGCAAAATTTTTGGGTGATAACATTGTGGACAAGAATTTAGATTTCTGATGAATGGTCTACTGCCATTCTCCATGATCTTTAAAAGTTTTCAAAAATCATAGATTCCTGTCCAGAATCTAAATAAATATTCCACAAATTTCTAGACTTTCAGAATCTTTGGACACTCCAGAATTTTCTAATGTTCTTCATGAAATCTTCTGGACTTTTCGACAAATTTTTATAATCTTCTAGAATATTTCTAATTTTCCATTGTATACTTCTAGATTCGTTAAATCGTGTAAAATTCCTCAAAAATCTCTACAATCATCTAGATTTTTTACAAGTGGTTTTAGAATCTTCCAGAGACTTCCTGATTCTATCAAAACTTCTTAAAGACTTCCAGAATTTTCTAGGACCTTCTAAAACCTTTCAGGATCTTTTTAACTCTTATAGAGATACCTATCCTGCCTTTTACAGAGTCTTTTTAAATCTTCAAAAATATCCCAAAAATCGCATAATTCTCAATAATATTCTACACTTTTTCAGAATCTTTGAGAATCCTCACAAATCTTTTAAATTCTGCCATAAACCGTGTAGAAGATTCTTTAAGATTTTGGGAATGTTTTCTAGATTTTAGAGGATTCTAATTTCCAGATTTTAGAATCCACAAAAAGATTCTGGGGAATTCGGGAAACAGGGTGTCTACTAACTGGGAAAACCGAGAGTTAACCAAGAACCCAAACTGGGACCGAGATTTTTTCGACAGACCGTAAAATTATATAACTTAATTTTTAAATATTATTTGAAACTAAACTTTTATTTTTTTATGTTTTGTCTTTGAAATTTTACGATTAGATTTGAAGTCCTGCAAAGTGCAGAAAATCAAAAAGTATACATATGGTTCATTCCAAACAAAGTATTAGATTTTTAGAGTCAAAACTTTCCAAAATTTTTTTTTGAAATTTGAGTTTTTCGTAAATATTTAGTGGCTGAATTTATTCGTTTTGAAGAGTGGGTTTAGGAAAAATATTTACCTAATACGTATTTCCAAAAATGCAAGCTAGAGCCGTTTTCAGAGTTGTCTATAAATTCACTAAATTTCACCAAAATTCAAAGAGCTACCAATTTCTAATTTTCAAGTTAAGCGATCTATCTCACTTTTTTATGAAATTATAAGGTATATTATACATTATATTATAAATATTATTATTCTACATATTATATGTTGTATTATGTATTATGCATATGTATTAAGTATGTATTATACATATTATACTTCATAAAAATTTCATGGAAATAATTCTAGTGAAGCCTTTGTTTTTCTCTGATATAAATATTTATTAGGCTAAAAAAGTTTATTTCGATTAAAGGCCATAGCAGCCGGGTAAGCATGGAGAATGTGCCTTTACATCGATTTGGCTGAAAGTTTTTTTAAAAGTAACATTGAATTTTGCGAAAGATCAACTTTGATTTGTTTATAGTTCCTGAAAAAAAAAAATATTTTTGAATTAAAAAAAAAAATTTCTCAGAAACGGTTGTTGTGAATTACATACATGGAATTAAAATATGTTATAAAGGTACTAAAGACTCATAACTGTTCATTGCTTTGCGAATCTCAATCTACAAAAAATGTGGGAAATAGAGGGAAAAATATTTTCTTATTAAAAAAAAATCTTATACTTGGAGGGCAATCATGATTTTGTTGTCAACTAGTCCTTCGGGGGTGGGTATTAGAGTGGGCCGAAAGACTAAAATTTTTGAAACTCCAAACGGCGCACTAGCGGAAAAGTTGCCTTCGGGAAGAAAAATTGAGGCTAACAAAAAATTTTGAAATTCATTAATATTTGTCCATCACACAGCGGGGTCAAAGTTTTGAGTTTTGACCAATTTTTTGACTGCATTTCCTATGGGCCAAAAAATTATGGTGAATTTTTCGTAGGTGCAGTTTCTGATAGTTAATAATAATGTAAAATTACAAATTAAAAAAAATTATTGTTCAAGTTAGTATTTTTTGAAAATGTGCAATTAATTCGTTTCTTGCGTTTTTTCCACATTAAAAAAAAAAAAATTTGGTGGTTGAATTTTCTTCAACTTAAATCGAAGAAACATATTATTATTTTATTAACATCAAACAAAATTTTGGTTTTGCACAATATGTCAAACTCGTTCATAAAAGCGCAATTCACAATTTTTTACTGTTTCAAAAAGGGAGCGTCCATTAATTACGTAAGGTTTTTTAAGTTGGGAGGGGGTCAGCAAAATCTTGTTGAAAACTCATGTTGAAGTTACATACATAGGAAAAGCCTTACAGGGGGTGAGAGAGAGTCTAAAATTTCAAAAATGACCCTTTTATGTCAAGAAACGAATTTTTTGAACATTTTCAAAAAATTCTAACTTGAGCAATTACTTTTTTTAAATTTATAATTTCACATTATTGTTCACTACCAAAAATCGCACCAACGAAAAATGGGATCGAAGCGTGTCTCAGTCGGCAAGTCACACATTTCGGCAAATCACATTTGCGTCGAGTCATATTCGCGGCAAGCTACATTGCGGCAACTCACATTTGAGACAATTTCTAAATCCACTCTAAAGTGGCAAAAATACGGCAAGTCACATTCGATAAAATTTCTGAGTCCACTCTAAAGGGCCAGAAATGTGGCATGTCACATCTGCGGTAAGTCACATCGCGGCAACTTACGTTTAAGAAAATCTCGAAGTCCACTCCAAAGTGGCAGAAATGCGGCAAGCCACATCTGAGGCAAATCACATCACGGCATCTCATGGTACCACTATTAAAGGGAGAAAGGGGATTATAACGAGACGAATGACCCCCCCCCCCCTCCACACTCTGTGCAGGACGAATGACCCGCCCCCCACACTCTGTGCAGGGGGCGTGTTTTTTTATAATGAAGCAAAGGAGAAAAATATATAACTGCAGTAAGTAAGACTTGTCTCAAATGTGGCATGCCGCATTTCTGCCACTTTAGAGTAGACTTAGAAATTTTATCGAATGTGAGATGCCGCGATGTGGCTTACTGCCGATATGTCATGCTGAATTTTTTTTGAAGAATTTTAACAGATTTTAGATAAGTTTTGAAGATTTTAGAGGATTTTTGTAGTGTCGCAGATTTTGGAGAAGTCTAAAAAATTCTGGAAAAATCCATAAGACTTTAGTCGTTTATGGAAGTGTTTAGAAGATTTGAAAATTATGAAAAAATTCAGGAATCACAGAAAGAGTTCTTGAATGTTATACGTTTGTTTTTCTCATAATTCTAAGAAATTAATCGAAACTTTGAATAATAAAATAGGTAAGAGGAATAAAGAGATTTTGAGAATCAAGGGGGGTAAAGGAGGGAAAAAGGAGGAATAAAATCTCAATGATAAGGCAAATGCAAGGACATATTTTAATGATTTTTATAATCTGTGTATGTTTTAATTTTTAGGAATATTTGTCACTTATGTTACTGCAGTAATAGTTCGGATGTTGTGTTGGGATGCCTTGATGCTCTTGACGCGATTGTGTGTTATAGCAATTTACAGTCCAATTCGTTACAAACTTTTATTATTGCCTTATGTCGCAGCGTGAATGCTGAACCATATTGTCAAATAAGTTGGAAGGTAAACACACCTTATTAGTCAAAGATAAAGTTGATCTTACAAAACTTTATAATTTTTGCAGATTATGCGTAAACTGTTAGGAACTCACATGGGTCATTCAGCTTTATATACCATGTGTAAATTGCTACAAGAACCAACATTTCAGCGAGACGTTCGTTTGCTTCGCGGCGCTGTATTTTTCATTAACATGGGCCTCTGGGGAGCGCATAAAATTCCTAAATTAAAGTGCACTCATAGTTCCGTTTTACCATCTTTCTATCAGGTTTGTAAAATAATTGAATACGAAGTTAAAATTGAAATGTCATTGTTAGTATAAGTGTAAGTTGTCGATGTAGTGACGGTTTTTGATCTACTGATCTTATCAAATTTCGTATTCTTATGTTTCTTAAATTTCGATTGTTGCTTTTTTTAAGGCTCTTCAGTGTAATCATCCTATTGTTATGTACGAAGTTACACTTTCAATTGAAAGGTTAGTACATAAGTACGGTGCTACTCTTCAGGAACCAGCTTGGGGTACGATTTTAGACATAATAGAAGAAGTTATTACTCATACAGGTTCGTGTTTGCCAGAATCTATGAACATTTTTCCAAGTAAAACGATTATTTATACACAAAATTCTTTTACATTTAGTGTAAAAAGTTGTTATTGAAATGAATGATTTTTCTTTGGAAATATTTCTTTCTTTCTCTGGAATATTAAAATGAATAGAATAGAATGAATAATTTTTAGAAGCCAGTAATCAACCGTCGACGAGACAAGTGTCTGCAAGTTTGCACGAGACGATCAGCAGTATTGAGAATCTTCTTGACGTTAATCGCTTTAGTGGTTGTATACAAAGGTTTTACGAATTGGTTGAAAAGTGTGCAGACGCGAGACCTGTAAGTATCTAGATAAATTTTTCCAATTAAAATATATTTAGGTACTTAAATTTAAATACTTTGATTAATAAATTGTTTATTTGTTATGTTCAGGAAGCATCGATATTAAAACTGATTGACTATAGAGCCTCTTTTATAAGTCCAACTCATCACCAGTGGCAACACAAACTGGGATTGCTGATGGATCGTTACTATAAGGTGGAAACTAGAACTAATATTAGAGTCAAAGTCCTTGACGTCTTAACCAATGTAATCCAAATCAATAGGTATTATTATCATTATTCAAGTAAATCAATTTTTCGAAACATTAAATTTACCAATTAAGTTTACTTCCGTGAGTAATTTATGAAAATCAACAAATTTCTGTTACAAAAATATATTAATATACAATGAATTTTTCTTTCAGGTCAAGGTACGAAGACGAACTCATAGAGAGGGTAGTGGTTCCTCATTTGCTATATGTAGAACAGGACTCTGATATTACGATACGCAACAAGGCTGCACATCTGTTGATCGATCTCTGCCTCGAGTGCGAAACGAAAAGATGCCTGGAGTTGTTAGATATATTAGAAAAAGTAAAAGAATTATTCAAGTTATAAAAAGATACAAAATAATAAGACAAGTGGGTAACATTTATTATCATTACAAAAATTTTCTTTTTATCAGCTCATCAACAAACCTTTCGCAACTGAGGTACCTGTAGCTTTAGACACGGATACCAAGGACGTGAAAACAGCCGTCATTGGCGTTATAAGGATTCTAACATTAAAATTATATCGCTTACCATCGAACCATGCAATTCGAGCTTACAAGGTGTTGACAAACCACTTGGAGGCCCACTACAAGTCTTCTTCCGTCTTCCAAAGCGTTTCTACGATTCGATATTTGGTACGTTGCATTTAACTTATTTTTTTCTTCATAGAAAACATGAAATGTCATGAAGTAAAAGAGAGTAAAGAAAATTGATTTTTATTACAGATCTTCGAGTGTTTCCTAAAGTTCAGGGCGAATACTCTCTACCACCTTGGATTTCCAGACTCATCCACTGGCACCGTGATCCGTTTCAGTCCCTACCTTGCTTTGGAGCACTCATCGAATGACAGAATGAGCACCGGAAGTGGCGGTAGTAGTCCTCCACCTGCAAGTCCTGCACTTCTGCAGCACTTATCCTGTCACATTACTTACATCTCTCTGGCACATGCTTGCAGAGCAGTCATATCCTGTATAAAACAAGAGAAGGACTGGAAAGTGTTGCAGTTAATATTAAAGGAAATGCCACAAGTGATGCAAAACCGAGCGCTGATTCTCTCGAGGCAAAGCAGCGACATCCATGAACTCACAAGCGCTCTTTGCTCTATGGTAAGCGACAAAAGCTTACGATTACCAGAAAGTCTAAGCAACGTGCCACCCAAATTTACCGTTTCGGAATTCAAGACCCACGTTTTTCCAGTTCTTGCCTCATTAGCGTCTTATCATGCCTACTTGCAACCTAGCTTACAGCAACGCCTGATTCAATGTTTAGAGGTGGGACTAACTGCTAGATGTGCAAGTCAATGTGTAACGAGTCTCACTACTTGCACTTTAGAGATGAGAGACGCTATGAATAAACTTTCAAGAGAGGTGCTGCTCAATTTGTCGAAGATTTCTGCCACCGTTCACATAGCAATTCCAATACTGGAATTCCTTTCGACGCTTACGAGGCTACCAAAGGTTTTTGCGAGTTTCATCGGGGACCAGTACATGTCCGTGTTTGCCATACTGTTGCCATATACGAATCCGTATAAATATAATCATTACACGGTGTCGTTGGCTCATCACGTGATCGCTGTATGGTTCCTGAAGTGTCGACTACCATTTCGCAGGGACTTTGTCAAGTTTATTACAACTGGGCTTAAGTCGAATGTCTTAGTAATTGAGGAGAGACTAAGTGGCAAAACGGACTTCAGTGTTGTCAATGAAGATTCGTCTAATCGAAAACGTAGTTCTAGTCTTACGGAACAAGGTAGCAGAGAACGAAGAGAGAGGCCAATTATGTCGAATCGAATGATGGGAGAAAACAGGACTTTGGACTTAAAACCCCCAATTGACAAAGCGCTTCATGATTTTCATGCAGAACTCACGGAAACCTGTGTTGATCTCATGGCGCGGTATACGTTTTCCACATATTCGGCTCGACCTAAGAGGTACGTAGATTAAATGTTTTTGAACCTTTACTTCATTATCAATTAGCAGGCTTCACAGTCTTTTCCCTATTCTCCTATTTTTCCACTTTTTTAAAAGAATTTCCCTTTTTATCCCCTTTTTTAAAGTAACCTCCCCTTTTTCCATTTTCTTCTCGTTTTTCCCGTAATCGTGGACTGAATCAATAGAAAGGTGTAAGAGTTGTTTCTATCCTGGTAAGTTTCACCCGAGTCTCATGTCGTTTCGCTCTCTGGTCTTTTGACAAATCATTCAAAAAGCTCACATTTATCTCTTTAAATTTGACGGAGTTCTCGAAGACCAGTTTTCTGTAGTGAGTCTGCTTTAAAGAAACAAGTATAGGTTTTGATCCTTCATTCTTACCAAGCCTTTTGCTGAATTCAATTTCTTCTTCTTCGATCTTAGTACCGGTTTTGACGAAAATGTCTATTGTTGCACAGGTCCTTATTTTGTAGAAATTCCAATGACTTTCGGCTTTTTCTAGTCTTTGCTCGAGTAACAGATTTTTTTTCTTAAGACGGTCACACTTTTTCTAGCACTGTACTAGTTATTTAAAAATCTTGTCACTCGATTGTTTTAAAACTGTTGTATCGGTTACAATGATATCCAAAGTTTTTTTTTCGAATTTATTACATCTTCTTGCACTTCCAAGAGAAGAGATTTGAGATCTTCGTTGTCATCTGGTTTGATTTTGTTCGTCCTTTGGACCATATTTTAACAATTTTTATCTCGGTTATTATTGATCGGATTAGAGAAACACTTATATACAAATGTACGCAGAAAATGTTGAGATTTAAGAAAATTTAAAAAAATTAATCGAAATATAAATTCTTATATTGTTGATTTAATAAATAATTTTTAATTATGATTTTTCGACCCTAGGAATACCACGAAATTAAAAGTGAAATAAGTAAATATAATGTTTGAAGTGCCCTTAAGTTGAAGACGAAGTAACAAAAATTTGTTTTTTGATACATATTTTTGAAAAAAAATTCTCCAAGTTTTTCGGTCGCGTCTCACTGGCAGGGTGCATTGGCGCACTGTGGCAAATCAGCTTGGAAGATCGCTATATTAGGCGATTTTAGTATTGAATAACAAGTAATTATAAATAAATTTTATAATAATTAGTTAATCAAATTGATAATTTGATAATCAAATTGACTTTATTAAATTTGAATTGTTCTTAAATAACTCTTATTAACGACAGCTGATATTCTTGCGAATACGTTTATTGTTTTTAATTTATTTTATTAGGTATTACATTTTTAATTTTATTTTATAACAAATTTTATTATCATATTAACTACAAATATTCCCCCACAGCAAAAATATATTGTATATTCACATCAGGACATCCTTTTTACGTCCCAGAATATCCTAAAGATATTCTGAGGATATTGACAGAATATTTACAGGATATCGTAAAACGGAAATGTCTATATCCCTGGGGTATCCTCCGGACATCACCGATATCCTTGGGAGGTTTAAAACATTTTACCTGGGATATCCCGACTCTAAAATTCTCTGAATATCCTATGAACAATTTTTTAATATCTCAAAGGATGTCGGCGATATCCGGAGAATATCCCAGGGATAGCGATATTTCCGCTTTATCACGATATCCTGTAAATAGCCCGTCAATATAATTAGGATATCTCCAGGGTATCCTGGGACGTAATCACGATATCTAACGAATATCCTGTTTCTACGAGGATTACGTACTTATTACGCGGCATTCTAGTCCTGATCTCGTTCTCTGCTCCTGCTCTCTCTCTCTCAGAGGCTCGTCCTCCATATTTAGAGTTCCTTTTCATCGAACAAATTATGGCGGAAATAGTACTCTTACACGCATTTGTAGAGAAGCTAACCACTTTCTGGACTTAGATTTCTTTGATTCATGTTTATCTAGGTTTAAGAACAGACTTACAGCGTTAAGAGACTAAAACAGTATATAATTTCTATACGTTGACCGACTCGTGCGCTCTTTGTTTACTACACTCGACCTGCCCTGCAGTTATTTTGCACATCACTATCTATAAATTTCGGCCTACTTGCCTATGCCCTACAAGTACATTCCTTGTGCTTGTTACAAAAAATATCGTGTGCAACATTTGCAGAAACTAGGCAGATCTGACTCGTGTGAAGTTAGCAGCACTCACCGTCGGCTCGTCTTCGGCACGTTTACGGCTCACCTTCAACTCGCCTCTACGACTTGTCTTTTGGCTCGTGCTGCACACTTCACACTCGCTCTGGAATGGCCTACTTTCCGCACTTGTCACTCAATTTACTATTCTCGTCCGATCAATAATAACATATTAAAATGGTTAAAATATGGTTCAATTTTCAATTAACAATATCTGACAAAATATTGAAAATTTTTCAAAACCCTCCGACCACATTATTTAGTACCCAAAACAACATGCAATAACGAAAATAAAGGAAATCGATGAACCACTTTTTCCTTTTCAAATGGAATGCTCCATAAAAGACTTGCAAAACTTTCTCAAATCCTTTAAAATATTCAAAACTTATCTGAAACATGTGCAAATTCTTCAAAATATTCTAGATTGTTTCAGAATCTTCTATAACCACCTAAATTCTTCTGAATTCTTCAATAATTTTGTAGAATCTTCTGGGTTCTTCTATAACTTTAGAATATCTTAAGACTATTTTTTAATATTCTAAAAAATACATTAGATATATTCTACGAAATATACTGGACTGTTCAAGAATCTTCTAGAATTTTTAAGTATATTCTGAACTCCTGAAAATTCTGAATACAGAATTGTTTAGAATCTTCTAAAAGTCGAAAAAAACTCCCATAATAACCTTGAAGAATCTTCTAAACTTATTTTAGAATCTTCCTAAAATTCTGTAGACTTTTTGAAAGTCTTGAAAAAAATCTGGAAGAGACTGAAAGATTTTAGAAGTTTATGGCAGAATCAAAAAGGTTTTTGCGGATTGTAAAAGATTCTGAAACAGATTTTAGAAGACTGAAAAAGTCTAGTTATCTCTGTAAGAGTTTAAAAGTCCTAGAAGATTTTAGAAGGTTTTAGATAATGCTGGCAGATTTTTAAAAAATTTGGAAAAATTATAGGAAGTCTCTGGAAAATTCCAAAATCATTCTAAAAATTGTAGAGAATTTTAGAAGATTTAACGAATCTGCAAGTATTTAAAATCTGCAAAATTTAAAATATTCTAGAAAATTCTAGAAGGTTGTCGAAAGATCCAGAAGATTTCATGAAGGATCTTATAACATTCTAGAGAGTTCCAAAAATTCTGAAAGTCTAGAAATTGCAGAAGTATTTTACTAGATTCTAGACAGGACTCTAAAATTTTTGAGGATTTTTTAAGATTCTGGAGGATTGCAGTACTCATTTCAGGAATTTGATTTGTTGAAAATTTAAAAATTCGACAATGTCTTTCATAAATGTAGAAATTTTAATTCTTACTCACAATTTTAGCTGCCGAAAATTTTTGCATAAATAGAAAGTTTTTTTCTGGTTCTAAAAACCATAAATTTTATTTTACAGACTTCCAACCACTGACTTTTTGTTAAAAAATGGTCAGTCCATGACCTGGTTACTGGGACATAAGCTAATCACTGTAACGACCAGTGAATGTAGTAACAAAGCAATGAGAGGAGGCCTTTGTGATAACTGCTGGGCTGTTTGTAAGATTGCTCCACCGACACCCGAGCATTCAAAATCGACGCAGTCTAGCTTGTGGCGAGCTTCGAGCATTGAAGGTTCCAAAGATGATAAATTGTCCAGGCAATCGTCCGGTGGACATGGAAGTTCGAATGCCAACACTGCCACGAATTCTCCAACAGAAGAATCCAAGAAACCACTAGAGGAAGCCGATTCTTCGAAACGAGAAATCCCCACAGAAGTACCTGAGAAGGAACAGTTGGAGCCTTCAAAACTGGAACAAATACTCAACAGCGAAAAGCAAGAAGAGTTTGATCCTTGTGCATGCTGGTGTCAAGGATGGGCGGAAATATACGTCAGAAGGCCAACCGGTGACATGTCCTGGATCATGAGGATACAAAATTTGATGAATCTTGAAAGCTCTCCAGACTTTCCGCTTCATGATATCACTTCCCTGTATATGTCTACAAGTGATATAGATGTGCAGAGAAACCAGGATTTCGCCTCAGAGATGTCTGGAGACGAACTAGAGGTAATTGTTAAATTATCTTAACACACTTTTGTTTTTAGACGTGCAGGAAATTATTTAGGTATGAAAAAAAATGTTTAAGAAACATTTTGTATTTGTAGCAAGATGTTCCGGATGCGGTTATCGATCATTCCCAAACTGATCAGCAAAACAACTCTATGAAATCTTTTGCATCTTCCGTATCATCGGGGCCGATAGCGATCCCAGGATCACCTGCTCGGCCCAGTCCAACGCGTCAAAGCTCTCGCGATAGTCTCGAAAGTTTAGAAGAAGGTGAAGAAGGTATGTTTTCAAATCTTCTTTCTCTTCAAGTATTTAAGGTGATCTTAACAAAGCAATTATTAATTATAATGCATTTATAGATGGGCGTCGATCGAGGAATCCTGTTCGTAGATCTAACTCTAGTCCGGAGATGAGTGCGAATTGGAAAAATCCCTTTCTTAACAAAGAAAAACTGATCCTTCAACAAGCTGAGCGAGATGTCAATTCTAATGATTTCGACGGGAAATTGGATGCAGAGTTGAAGAAACATGCCAAAAATACTTATACTAAAGACATGAGGTATATTTATATTTATTTAAAAAAGACTTTCATTTTTACCTGATACTCTTTGCAATAAATTTAAATAATTAATTTTTTTATAGTAAGCTACAGTACGGAATTTTTTAAAAATTTTAGAGTGAGCTGTGAAGCTATTCCGGAAGAAATGGCTGGAATGGGAACGACGCCTCCGTCCTGTGAAAATGCAGAAGATCATCCTACCGGTTTGCGTTCTCAGCGTTCTTATCCTGGAGCTTCTCAAGCCACTCAAACTATGACAACAACGACTAGTAATACTGTGCCGCCTTCACCAACTACGACACAGGTTCTACAATATTTATTTTCTTCTTACAATATGCAAACTCTTGAGAAGAACCCAAGAATCAACCGACCAAATTTGGACCAACACCGTGAAATGTTTGTTTATGCAAGCACAAAGGGCCCCAACAAAAAGAACCCACAGAAATAAAAAAGAGAAAAGAAAAATGAGAAGGAAACCAACCAACCAAATCCCCTTCCTTCTCTTTTTTTTATTTCTCTCGTCTTTTTTTCCCACCACCCACCAAATACCATAAAGAAACAAGCAACATGCAACTATGCAAGTTAACATGCAGAAATATATATTATCCGACGTTTCGGCACTCACCCAGCACCCTTGTCTAGGAAATAATACACCTCGAGGACTTGGAACCGAAGGAAGCACCAAGCTCTCCCGCCGATATCCAAGACTCAAATGAAGGTCGAAAGAGAAATCCATTACACAAATTACACACGCCCATTCATCGTCATAAGAACTCAGCAGAAGAAAAAATAAAAGAAAATCAAAAATTTATAGACTCTCACAGTTAAATATAATTAATCATATTAACATAACTCTTGTTCAATTTATCCAAATCAGTCAATAAATTAATAGATGACTCTTTGTTTTTTGATATAGAGCATTTCCATAAATTTTCTCTTTCTCTCATTACTCTCACTGTGTAAAATTTGAACATTATCCCAATCAAACTCATGCTCTGCCTCACCAAATTCCCTAGTATGTCTAGCAAGTATCAGGTAAAAATGAAAGTCTTTTTTAAATAAATATAAATATACCTCATGTCTTTAGTATAAGTATTTTTGGCATGTTTCTTCAACTCTGCATCCAATTTCCCGTCGAAATCATTAGAATTGACATCTCGCTCAGCTTGTTGAAGGAACAGTTTTTCTTTGTTAAGAAAGGGATTTTTCCAATTCGCACTCCTAAACGAATATCACTTTTGTGTTCCTCCACCCTAGTATTAAGAGCTCGACCAGTCTGTCCCACATAAGTCATCTCACATTTCTTACAGGTGATCTTGTAGACGACACCACCCCTTTCAAGCCTATCCAGAGGATCCTTGCAAAAGGTCATTATTGAATCCATTTTAAAAGGTATACGGAAAATAGTGTGTATGCTAAACTTTTTTAACATAAATTCAATAGTTTTAGAAATTTGACCAAAAAAAGGAAGAACAAATAATTAATAGAACAAATAAATTAACAGAACTATAGTCCTTCAATTCTTTTTGATTATCCCCCGATAAAACATTACTTTGTTTGTTTTTGATTTGTTGAATCCTAATTGTAATATGCTTTTCGATTAACTTTTGCGGGTAATGATTTACACAGTGAGAGTAATGAGAGAAAGAGAAAATTTATGGAAATGCTCTATATCAAAAAACAAAAAGAGTCATCTATTAATTTAATGACTGATTTGGATAAATTGAACAAGAGTTATGCCAATATGATTAATTATATTTAACTGTGAGAGACTATAAATTTTTGATTTTCTTTTACTTTCTCTTCTGCTGAGTGCTTTTGACGATGAATGGGCGTGTGTAATTTGTGTAATGGATTTCTCTTTCGACCCTCATTTGTGTCTTGGATATCGGCGGGAGAGCTGGGTGCTTCCGTCGGTTCCAAGTCCTCGAGGTGTTTTATTTCCTAGACAAGGGTTCTGGGTGAGTGCCGAAATGTCGGATAATATATATTTCTGCATGTTAACTTGCATAGTTGCATGTTGCTTGTTTCTTTATGGTATTTGGTGGGTGGTGGGGAAAAAAGACGAGAGAAATAAAAAAAGAGAAGGAAGGGGATTTGGTTGGTTGGTTGCCTTCTCATTTTTCTTTTCTCTTTTTTATTTCTGTGAGTTCTTTTTGTTGGGGCCCTTTGTGCTTACCTAAAGAAACATTTCACGGTGTTGGTCCAAATTTGGTCGGTTGATTCTTGGGTTCTTCTCAAGAGTTTGCATATTAAGTTGATTGTTGGACGTTAAATGGGATTTTTGAGTTTGATTTGAATTTCTTGAATTCTAATTCTTCTTACAAATTCTTTTGTGGATTTTTTCGGAGATTACTTCAGAGGGATTCTTGTTTATTGTAGGCGCCGACGAATTTTTTCACTGCACAGACTCGAGCTTCATTAAGTCAAGGCCCAGTTGCAAAACCACCCCAGTCGCCGACTCAGGTTTACTCTCGCTTGTCGAGCCTTGATCTAAGTCAACGACCAGTCGATTCCAAACCACCCATAGGCAGAAATCTTCTCAATGAAAAGGTACTGATATCTCATTAAATTATTTCAGCAGGAATCACAGTCAGTCCCCTATTTTTCTTTTTACCCCTATTACTCTAAAAATCCCTTTATTTGAGAATTTTATTCCTTTTTCCCCTTTTTCTCTTTTTTTTTTATTCAGTCAGGATGGCGACTCTGGAAACCGGAAAAAACCGGAAATTCTATTTTAAAACTTGGAATTTTGAGGATTCCATTAAAAAAATTCGTAAATTTACGTTTGATTGCAGTAATAAGTAAAGCTAAAATTTATTATTCGTCCTAAAATAACATACCTAATACTTTTGTAAACCCAAAAAGTTCTTCGAATTTCAAATTTCAAGCACCATAATACATTCTTTATGTTAAATAAATTGTGATTTGATAATAAAAGTTATGTATTTATTGAAGCAATCAAATAATGTCTTAGACTTTAGCTGAAAAATTTGAAAATGTGACCAGGAAAAACTGGAAAATGACCACGAATTTGAAATCGGCCGTTGAGTTGTCACCCTGAAAGCCCTGATTAATTTTCCAAGAATTATGAGAAATAGAAACTTATGACATTCAGAAACTCTTTCAATGTTTTCTGAAATTTTCCATACTTTCCAAATAAAATCTTTCGAGTTTTTTCAGAATCTTTAAGAATCTTCCAAAATCTAAAAACGACTCTCTAAATCTCCTAAAATCCTTCAGAATTTTCAAAACTTATCTGAAATTAGTTAAAATGCTACAAAAAATTCTATACTGTCCCACAGATAGTCTTCCAGAATCCTCCAGGTCCGGTTTCTACTAAAATCTTCCATAATTTAAAAAAAAAAACAAATCTGGAAGGATTTTAGAAATTTATGTGTTATTTAGAAATTTCTCTTTACAGGCGTTAAAGAATTTTTATTTTTCGAAGCTTTTCAAGTAAAGTGAAAAAGAATTTGATTAAGTTTTTTTTCCCCCGTAAAAGATAAAGGACGAGAAATCCGATCCATCGACATTACCTCCTCTGGCTTTTCGAGACAGAGGCCACACGATTTCTGTAATGAGTCCTGTGAAAGGTTCACGCGGGGAATGGGATAATATTCGTCGTGGAAATTCACCGAGAGTTAAAGACCCGCCGAGAAACGGAATTAATCCTAGGTAAGAAACTTTCAATTGTTACCAGAAATTTATAACAATTTAATGCAACTTAATAAGCTTTAATTTTTTTAAATCAAAACTTTTAATGGATTGAAGTTTACATTTCAAGGAATAATTTCATTGCATGTCCTTTGACTACTCTCTAAAGTTAAATATTTACAAATTTATTTAGAAGGCTTTAACACTTAAAGAGATCTTGAAATTGAAGAAATTGAAACTTCAATAGAAGAAACCAAAAATTCGCCTTCCATAGTTTAATTGAAGAAGAAAATTTCGATGGATGAAGGCAAATGAGTAAAAAA
>JBAGKK010398358.1:0-18291 GCA_037177015.1 Euceroptres primus
CAATCGTTGATTCATTCTTTGATTCAAGGTCGCTATATTTAATTTTGAATATATATATATATATATATATATATATATATATATGTGTGTGTGTGTTTAAATATAGCATATATTAAATATATATCCTATATTTAAACAATTTTAATAGACTTTAATATACAATTCAAATATACTGGAATGTTTGTGCATAAAAATTTAGGTGGGTGATAAGGTGCCAACCTACAACTTTTCCTACTCTATGCTTTTTCGATATCCAAAAAAAAATTTCATTCACCTCTGGTGTACAATCTTCATTTTTAGTTTGACGAAACAACGGATTTCTTATCAATTAATAAAAACTGCAATTTAACTTTGTATTCAAAAATTCAAATTTCAGTTATCATGCAATTTTCCAACATTCGTTAATTCCAAGACCCAAGACCAGTTTCGTGTCAAGAAAAATTAACAACCGTTGACTTACCATTTTACAGAACTGATATTCAATTTTTTTCCATACGTTGCGAATTTAGAATTAGATCACTGAAATATTTCAGTTTTTTTTAGAGCAACAGGTCCTGTTTTATTTTTGGGACTCTACATTTTTTCTGAACTTTGAAACGACTTTTGAGTTTTGAAAAATTGTTGTTCAGCGCAGTTTGTTTAAAAGTTTTATGTAGTCTTCATTTTTAGTTTGACTAAACGATTGATTTTCTATCAATTAATGAAAACTGCAATTTAACTTCATATTTAAAAATTGAACCTGCAATTATTTGGCAATTTTCCAATATTCTTGATTGCCAAGACCAGTTTCACGTCAAGAAAAATGAACTGTGGTCCAATTATTTTCTTACCATTTTACAGAAATGATATTCAATTTTATTTTCCATACGTTGAAGATATCTAGATATTTAGATCACTAAAATATTTCACAATCAGTGAACTTTCTCTGAATCTTTTTTTGAGGAACGTGTCCTGATTTATTTTTGAGACTCTCACTTTTTTCTGAATTTTGAAATGACTTTTGAGTTTTGAAAATATTTTGTCCAATGACAGTCTCTTTAAGGGTATGTGATACATAATGACGTCACGATATACCGACCGATTTTTTAATTATATTCAGCGGATTTATTAAGAGAGAAATGCAAATATAATGTTGAAATTTTTGGAAATAATAAAGAATATATTTAGGCATCGATGTCTGGTGCGTTTCAGTTTTTATTTTGAAACAAAAAATATTTCAAAAATAATTTTTTTCAAAATAAAAATTGGAACGCACCAGACATCGATTCCTTGATATATTCCTTATTATTTCCTCCAATTTCAGCATTATATTTGCATTTCTCTCTTGATAAACCCGCTGAATATAAATAAAAAATCGATCGGTAATTCGTGACATCATTATGTATCACATACCCTTAAAAGTCTCTTATAACCTTCATTTTTAGTTTGAGTAAACTATTGATTTTCTAACAATTAATGAAAACTGCAATTTCACTACTTAATTTAAATTTGTATTTAAACATTGAAACTGCAGTTATTTTGCCACAAGGAAGAAGTTTTTCGGAGGTAGAACAAAATTGCAGCAATTAGAGATTTCCGGTTAACAAGTGCGATTAATTAACGTTACGACGAGGGTTAGGTCAGGTTCACATGATGCAATCCACTGACAATGAGATGTTGTGCAATCAAGATCGCCAACAATGTATTTTCAGTTTAATTTTTTTTTCCTGTGCAGTTTTTTTCTTATCAATATAATTGTCGAGAAAAACAGAAAAGGTCGTAATTACTGTGAAAATGATGCTTTTCTGATATTTCTTTGTTTTATTTTACACCATTTTTAAAATCTTTTATTCATACTTATCAAGTTATTATTTGATAATAAATAAATAAAACACAAATGAGAATTTGAAAAGAAATATCAGGGTATCTAGCGGACCGGGAAATCGGGAAAAACTGGGAAAACCCCAGGAATTTTGTTTCACCGGGAGAAAACCGGGAAAACCCCGGGAATTTTATTTCAGATCGGGAAGTTTTTAATTTAATGGTAAAATCTACTTATTTTCACTTTATCTATACGGCTATTTGAAAAGGGGAAAAAAATAAATTTCGAAAATAAAAATGAACATTAACTTTTATTTTTGCAAAAATGTAAAAAAAGTGTATAATTTAATGTTTAAGATAGAGAAAAAATGTTAATTTGTTTATTTCGTGAGAAATTATAAATTATCTTCGATAATATATACGTTTATATCCATGTTCTTTAGTTTCGACCTTTTGTCAATTTTAGATGTATTTTTTTCGTGTGAAATGTCTAATTAGTAAAAATATCTCTTAGTATTGATAAAGTTCGAAACTTTGCCTATCAATACTAAAAAATGTTTTTATTAATTGGACCTTTTACACGAAGAAAATACATGTAATATATACGTTATCGTAAGTAAACATGCAAAATTGGTCGAGAAAATGAAAAATTTGATCGGGAAAAAACCGGGAAAACCCCGGGAATTTTAAATGGTCTGATCGCTAGACACCCTGAATACATAGGGTTTGGCAGAAATATATGAAATGGAGAGAAATAAATTTTCTTGGAATGTCAAGCTAATTTTACATGCAAGGCTTGGGTTGGGAAGAAGGTGATGAAACGTTAGCAACTTCCGTATCGGTGAAACGACTAATTATTTTTCGATAAGAAGTTGCTTGACGGCATTAGCGAACCATGACCAGAGAAACGAACTGTGTTCTTCCTCATCCGGTTGGTCGTCGTTAGAAGCCAACAAGTTACTGATAAACCCACACAAATGATGTTTCAAATGCTTCTTCAACAGTAAAGTCTCTAATTGAAAAAAAAAAATTATATAAATGTGAGAAAATTTTCTGCTGAAAATGAAAGTAGTAAAATTTAATTTAAATGTTTATTGAACTGCGTTTTGTCATCTGTTTTTTTAATTAAAATAAATATACATAATTCTATTAGATTGATTCTTCAATATAAAGTGAAAGTAATAACTTTATCTTTTTTCTTTTTTCTTCCAAAAGTTTAAAACTTTTGCTCATTAAAAATTTAAATTATGTGGAATTTTTAGTTTAATTAACACCCAATTGTCATGTAACTGAAGGAATGAAATCAGAATGTTCAAGTTTCACAACATGCCCATTTTCAGATCGAGTTTTCTCTCCATACAGAGCAAAACGAATTGACCGAGATATAATTGCGTTACACAGTGGGGTGAAATAAAAAAACGAGGTTCAAAATAACATTTAAAACGCAATTATGCACCGATTTTAGATTTTTTTTTGGAAAAATTCAGGACTAAATTCTTCAGAGATTGGTGAGAGTCAATTTTTGATTTTTTTGTTTATTTAATTTTTATGTTAATGCAAACAGCGAAAAAAATGTCGACTTTTGGAGTTTAATTTTTTAACTCCTTGAAAAAATTTTTCTTATACTTCCTGTCACTTGAATTCAATGCACAGAGGTATAAGAAAAGAGAAAAATTGTTAACTTGTAAAGTTAACTGTTATAAACAAATTCTATTAACAAATAATCGGCATTAGGGGTTATTCGTCTCGAGTTCGTCTTCAAAGTATATTTCTGGTCTGAAATTGCTTGCTTTCATCGTGAGGACGATACCTGTCCATTAAAATTTAAGATTGGATGTTATTAATTAATTCTATAAACAAATTATATAAACAAATGTACATCGCAGACATTTATAGGCAGAAAGAAATCGTTTTACCTTCTAGTCTTATTATAATATTATATTACCAATGATTTTTTCTGAAAAAATTTTGCTAATCATCAATTTTTGTTTATTTCATAAACAAATTATGTAAACAAATGCACATTTTAAGCGTTTTCAGTCCAAAAGAAATCGTTTCTTCTTTTTGTGGTAATTATATTACTAATGATTTTTTCTGAAACAATTTTGACACTCGTCATATTTGTTTATTTTATAAATGCATATTTTAGGCGTTTTTAAGCGAAAAGAAATCGTTTTTTCTTCTGATCTTGTTAAAATTATATTCTCAATGATGCTTTATAGAAAAATTTTGCCATGAATCACTAATCGTTTATTTTATAAACAAATTATATAAACAAATGTGCATTGCAGACATTTATAGGCAGAAAGAAATCGTTTTTTCTTTTATTATTTTTTAAATTTTATTGACAATGTTTGTGTCAAATTATCTCATAAAAAATGAATGAAAAACAAGAGACTTATAAAAATGCTAGAAAACCGCTATTGCTCTGTTATCCCAACATAAAGACGATGAAGAACGTTTTCTTTTTGCCCATAAATGCTTTAAATTTACATTTGTTCATATAATTTGTTTATTAAATGAACAAATAGTGAAAAATGGCAAAATGTTTTCTGGAAACATCATTGGAAATATAATGTAAAAAATAATAAAAGGAAAAACGATTTTTTCTGCCTATAAGTGTCTGCAATGTACATTTGTTTATATAATTTGTTTATAAAATAAACGATTATGCGACGCTAGCAAAATTTTTCCATAAAACATCATTGGCAATATAATTTCAACAAGATTAGAAGAAAAATTGATTTCTTTTCGCTTAAAAACGCCTAAATTTGTTTTCATAACTGTCCTTATAATTTGTTTATATAATTTGTTCATAAAATAAACAAATATTGATGAATGGCAAAATTTTTTCAGAAAAAATCATTAGTACTACAATTACAACAGTACTAGAAGAAAAGCGTTTTTATTCTGCCTGTAAATGTCTGCGATGTACATTTGTTTATATAATTTATTTATAGAATCAATTAATAACATCCGTTCTTAAATTTTAATGGCCAGATATCATCCTAACAATGAAAGTGAGTAATTTCAGAGCAGAAATATACTTTGAAGTTGAATAATCCCTAATGTCAATTATTTGGTAATACAATTTGTTTATAACAATTAACTTTACAAGTTAACCATTTTTTTCCTTTAGTTATTGTACCGATTTACATAACTAACTGTACATTGAATCTAAGCAACGGCAAGTATAAGAAAAATTTTTTCTAGGAGATAAAAAATGAAATTCAAAAAATCGACATTTCGCTATTTGTATTAACATAAAAATTAAGTAAACAAAAAAATCAAAAATCTGCTCTCATCAATCTCTGAAAAATTTAGTCTTGAATGTTTCAAAAAATAAATCTAAAATCGGTACATAATTGCGTTCTTAATGTCTTTTTGAATCTCGTTTTTTTTACCTTTTACGCTTCTCGTAAGTTTAATTCCAGAATCTACTTGACTGTGGAGTAATTTAATTCCACCGTTAATTTGTAACTTAAAGGAAAGCCAATCGGAATTAAGAATTAAGACGTCGCGTCGCTAATTTCACACCTCGACCTCTCTGGCGTGTGTAGCTCTCCAAGAATAAACTACCGTCTTATTTCTTTCTTTTTTCTCTTCTGACTTTTTACTCTTGGGTATCGATTTTCTTTAAAAAATATTTTTTACTTACTTTTAATCATTAATCATAAATTAAGTTATCCAATTTTTCAAAAATAATTAAAGAACATTTGATATTTAACTTGATATTTAAATTGATATTTAAATATAAATTGAATTTAGAAGAAAGTGAAATTAGCAATTTTAAAAAACTTTCCTGCTGCTTATGCAGCATGGTAGAATATTATTCTAACAACCAGGAAATGATCTTTTTCAAAGTTAGTCGCGTATCCATCCGTCAGATTTCATTCCATTTGGCTTTTATCTCCTTTATTTATGTTTATTTTCCTATTACTTATGTGCTCCTGCGTGTAATGAATTATGTATGATAGCATTATAGACACCCTGCGAATGGTGCCTAGGAAAACTCAGAGACACCTTTACGATCGTTTCTCACGAGCATTGTACCTCCTCCATCGGGTAACGGAAACGCGCCAAATATCCTCTTCGTTCAGATCGAACTTCCTGAAAATGCATTTTTCTCATGCTTCGCTGTGGGGACGTTACTCAGATAAAAAGGTGCCATTTTTCCCGGTGGATATTGAAAAAGTTTAAGGAACAATTTCCTGGGCAGATCGCTCATGTCGAAAGGAAATCTCGGTTTCGTAACTTGTATACGATACTAGATTAAATTCTTTCTTGCTTTATTTCTATATAGATAATTTCTCTATATAGAGAAATGGAATAATTTTGTTGGTCATCCATTCATGTAGAAATTAAACTTTTATTTCAATCTTAAATAAAAGTGTCGATACATAGTGCCGACGTTTCAACTTTATTTCTTTTGTTTTATTTATTTTATTTATTTCTGTTTGCGTATTCAAGTGCCTCAAAATGGAGTCTGTTTCATTTTTCGAAATTGTGAACAGTTCAAATTTACTAATTATTAAATGGTATGTTTGAATTTATTATTATTTTTTTTTAATTGGATCGTTTCCAAAATTAGGTGATTTGATATTTAATTTTGTCAATTTTGGACCGAATCCATTTCAAAATCAGAAAGTTTTTACACTCCAAGTCGCAGAATTTTTTTAAACTTGGAAGAAAAATACTCCTGGATGTTGTAAACAATTTTTTCAGCTAATGGGTCTCGTAATTTGAAGGCTCCTCATTAATAATTCACATTCAGTTGTTCGCAATAGAGCTTAACGAGCAGTAAGTAGGTTTCACTGATTTTTCTTGGATACATAAGATTTTCTGACCGACCGAACTTTCGTGTCAGCTTTGTGTGTTTGTTTCTTCGCAGTTTACAGACAATAACGAGTTATTTACAATCTGTTAGAAATTAAGCGAAAATGGGGTTTGTTCGTAGAAGATGGGTAAAGTGCAACATTGTTTTACGTGGGAATCGCTTTCGTTATAACTTTCATCTTAAAAAGTTTCCAATTATTATTCATTATGACACTCATTAGAAATTCAATTTCCGTTCTTTTATTTTCAAGCCTGCAATTGGACAGAGTTTTAAGATTTTCAATCTATTCTAAACATGAAATTAGAATTCCAATTCTAAATTTGAAATTAGAATTCTAATTCTAAATTTGAAATTAGAATTCTAATTCTAATTCTAAATTTGAAATTAGAATTTTAATTCTAAATTTTAAATTAGACTTCTAATTCTAAATTTGAAATTAGACTTCTAATTCTAAATTTGAAATTAGAATTCTAATCCTAAATTTGAAGTTGGAATTATAATTCTAAATTTGAAATTAAAATTCTAATTCTAAATTTAAAATTAGAATTCTGATTTTAACATTGAAATTGGAATTCTAATTCTAAATTTGAAATTAGAATTCTAATTTTAAATTTGAAATTGGAATGCTAATTCTAAATTTGAAATTAGAATTCTAATTCTAAATTTGAAATTGGAATTCTAATTCTAAATTTGAAATTAGAATTCTAATTCTAAATTTGAAATTAGAATTCTAATTCTAATTCTAAATTTGAAATTAGAATTTTAATTCTAAATAATCGGTGGGGAGATTATTTTGAAATTAAAATTCTAATTCTAAATTTGAAATTAGACTTCTAATTCTACTTTATAAAGGAAATTAATTTTATGAAAAGAAAAATGAAGCCGTTGAAGTAATGATGTCATAAAATCATCTGCATACCAATTTGCATTAAATTATTTCTTTTTATTAATATGGCAATTTTAAACGACGGCTGAATTCATGTTCTTAGCGACAATCAACTCAACAAAATCAGTGTGAGAATATCCAATTGTGCCAAGGTCTCAGTTTATGACACTATCGCAAAATATAGAATTTCTTGACGAATATTGTTAACTGTCAGCAGAAGATACGTTATCGTTGAAGGAATTTTTTATCTATTCATCAGCAGAAATAATTTAAGACTGATGTAAGCACCAGTGCTTTGATGTAAAATGATTTTAAAAACCTTTTAACTATGTACATAACATTTTTGATTTATTTTTCAAACAATTTACTAAATTTTTATTCCTACTTCCTACAAGATTTTAATGTCACTTGGTTATTTTATCGAGAGTTGTTTTTACTTGGATTAATTAAAAATTTTAGTTATTTCATAATTGGATGAATTAAAAATTTCAGTTATTTTATAATTGAATTAATTGAAATTTTCAATTACACTGAAGCTTCGGTTTATTGCGGGTTTCGGGGGTTGCCTAAATGGCCTTCGCGTAAACCGGAGGTCTCTCAAACGTAAACAAATCAGGACCGTATGAACTATTTCTGTTTGATTTTTGTCACGAGTGAAAAATATTTTTTAAATATAAGTTTAATTTAGTGTTTACTTTAATTATAAGTTTTATTTAGTTATTATTAATGAATATATATATATATATAACGCATAACCAAAACACTGAAAACAAACTGATGCGAACCGACGGAATTATCCGCTTAGACTACTGCGCCACTACTGCGCACTTTGTTTCTACGGTACTTGCGCAACTCCGCTGAGCTCTGAGCTCAGCTTTCTCGTCCCCTTGGACCCCTCACCCAAGAAAAAAATTCCTGGAAGCGATATATCGGAGCGAAAGAAACCGGAGGTCGAGTATATTTTATAATTAAATTAATTAAAAATTTCAATTATTTTATAACTGGATTATACTAGTTCTTTTTTGGATTATATTGGATTGGATTATAATTGGATTATATTCAGTTATTTTTCTTAGTAATTTTTTATCAGTAATAAAGTATTCCATCATTTTTATGTTATAAAAAAGTTTTTTTCTCAATAGTAGTAAATAAATTCATTTAGAATTTTATAATATTATTGTTACTAATGAGAATGTTTTTTTTTCTGTTTCAGGTGAGTCCTATTTCTTAAAAAGTCTCAAGAACCCAAGATCTCTGTGAGTAGAAAAATCCTTCTCGTTAAATATCCTGAAAAGGATCGGAAAATTTCTTTGAAATAGTTGAGATTAGTAAAATTGTTAATTCTGAAAAGAGTTTAAAGATCTTTTCTAATTTTCTCAAATTTTCGATTTTTCAATCTGGTCATTTATACAAAAAAACAATGAGCTTGCGGAGTGTACAATTTTTTAAATGGCAATATAAAGCGGAGTGATCAAGATCTGGAATGATAAGTGAAAAACTGAAGGTTAGGGTTAGGGTTAGAAACTTGAAGCAATGCTGGAATCTGTAATGTTGAACCTTTAGGTGCCCTGGCGTTCCAGTCTAAACGCTGGGACGCCTCAACTAACACATAATAGCAAAATGACGATGCTTGTATATCATTATTTATTCGATATGATTCTCCTTTCTTCTTTCTGCTCTCTTCTATGCAATTTATCCTCGTCGCAAAGTACAGAGCAGAGGCCCATCAGGGTGTATCCTGGCGATGAAGATTCCAGATATATTTTTGATAACTCGAGTCAGGATTTTCTTCTATCCCGACTACAAGAAAATTCACAAAAATTAGAAAAAAAGTTCCTGAAGGATTTCTAAAACTGGATGCCTGAAAAACCTGGAAATACACAAAAAAATTAGCCTGGAAAACCTGGAAAAAGTCTGGAATTTGAAAATATGAATTCTGTGTGAATCTTGAAAAATTATTAGTATACTTTAAAACGAATATGCAGATTGAAAGAATCTAAAAAAGAACGCATAATTTTTTCTATTATTTTGTATCAAAAAGGATGTAGCATGACTTTAATTAATCAAGAGAGAAAGGGTTTTAATCGATTATGAATTGACTGAATGTTACATCTACTTTGACATGAAGAAGAGATGGGGCGCATGAATATTTCCCAAATTCCATTTTCTCTAACGATTATATTACCTAAATTCATTTGACCGAAAAAGAATTTACTATAATTTTTATTTCTATTAATTTTTAATGTACCTAATTTTTGTTTTTCCGAATTATCATTTGCCCCAATTTTTATTTTTCCGAATAACGATCTGCCATAATTTTTATTCTGCCGAATTACTGTTTTCCATAATTTCTATTCTTCTGAATTACTATTTCAGGGTGTGTGTCTAGCGTCCTGGAAATCCTTGAAAACCTGGAAAAGTCCTTGATTTTTTTTACCTGGAAAAACCTGGAAAAGTCCTGGAATTTCACTCATAGTCGTGGAATTCTTATGTCTCTAAATTTGAATGAGTAGTTTTCTTCAATTGACAGGCTTGCTACATCAGGTCAGAGAATTCTGGAAAATCAGGGAAAGTCAGAGAAAACTTTTAAAGGGTCAGGGAATTTTTTTGATGCAACAAGTTATAATTATATCTCAATAGTTATAATTATAATTTAACAATTGTTATAATTATATAATTATAATATTACAAAATCAGGTATCACAGTCAGACCCCCTATTCCCCTTTTTCCCCATGGGGAAAAAAGGGGAATAGGAGAGAATAAAAGGACAAATGCATTTGTTCTTTTATTCTTCAAATCTCCTAAAATCACTTTTTTTTATAGTTTCATTCCTGTTTCTCCCTTTTTTCCCTTTTATTATTCAAATTTCAGGGGAATAGAAGAGAATAAAAGGACAAATGCATTTGTTCTTTTATTCTTCAAATCTCCTAAAATCACTTTTTTTTATAGTTTCATTCCTGTTTCTCCCTTTTTTCCCTTTTATTATTCAAATTTCAGAATAATTTTCCAAGAATTAGTAGAAATAGAAACTTGTGGCATTCAAAAACTCTTTTAGTGTTTTCTTAAATATCCCATAATTTCCAAATTTTCAAAATCTACGAAAGTCTCCTAAAATCTCTTAAAGTCCTCCAGAATCTTTAAAATTGATTTAAAATCCTTGAAAATTCTTCAAAATATTTTAAACTGTTCTAGAATCTTCTGGGTTCTCCTACAATATTCTTATAAAATAATATCCCAAAATTTTTCAATATTCTAGAACATATACTAGACTCTTCCAGAATTTTCTAAAATTTTCTGAATACCTCCGTAACCTTCTAGAATTTTCTACAGAATCTTTTAGAATCCTCTAAAATCTACAAAAAATTACCGAAGTTCTCTCAAATTCTTTAGAATCTTCAACACTTATCTGAAATCTGTAAAAATTCTCCAAAATATTCTAGACTGTTTTAAAATCTACAATCATTTAGATTCTTCTGGATTCTTCCATAATCTTTTAGAACTTTCTGGATTCTAAGTAAATAATTTTATTTATCTATAATCTTATACAATCTTAAATAATTCTTAATACATTCCTAAAGAATTCTAAAAAATTCTTTAATATTTTACAAAATATACTAGAATGTTCCAAAATCTTCTAAAATCGTCTAAAATCTTCTGAACTCTTCCACGATCTTCTGAAATCTTCTAGAATCGTCAAGAAAATTCTGAAATGTACTTGAAGTTTTGAAAGTTCAAATGAACGAATTTTTTTTCTTAACTCAAATGTATCTTGAAATATCGTTCAATCTAGAAAATAAAGAGAAATATCATGAGCTTCTTTATCATTACATTAGTTTCTATATTAATACACCAATATTTTAGAACATATTTGAGTTTAAAACGAATTCACATAAAAAATTCGTTTATTTGAACTGTCAGAACTTCAAGCATATTATTCTGAAGTGTATTTTCAAAATTTTGATTTTTGAAAATTATAATTTTCAAAATTCTGCAGAATCCTTTAGAACCCTCTGAAGTCTACAAAAGACTTTAATAATCTTGAAGAATCTTCTAGACTATTTTCAGAATCTTCCAAAAATTCTGTAGACTTTTTAAGTCTTCAAAAAAAAAGTCTGGGAGAGACTAGAAGAATTTAGAACTTTATGGAAGAATATTTATCGAAGAATCAGGAAGTCTCTGGGAGTTTCTAAAACACTTAAAAATCTAGATTTTAGAGAATTTTTTGAAATTTTAAAAGATTAAATGAATCTAAGTTTATGGAAAACTAAAAATATTCTAGAAGATTTTAAAAGTTTGTTGAAAAGTCCAAAAGTCATGAAGGATTTTAAAAAATTCTATAGAGCATTCCAAAGATTCTGAAAGTTTAGAAATTTGAGGATTGTTTTATTAGATTCTAGATAGGAATCTAAAATTTTTGAGGATTTTTTAAGATTCTGGAGAATCGCAGCTTCCTTGGTATTTTTAAAAGAAAGAAACATCCCTCCTTTTTTTAAAATCCCCTGTTTCGAAAAAGAAATCTCCTATTTTCCCTAAAACTGAACTACTGAACCATTTTGATTCCTGTATTATATAATTATAATTTTAATTATAAGGGTAGAAAACGGTAAGGGAAAATGAAAAATTGGTCAGAGAAAGTCAGGGAATTTTGAAATTGGAATTTTGTAACAACCCGGAATAAAATCAGAAGTCATTTATCTATTGCTTTATTAAGCTTTGGTAAAAAACTACGTATTCACTTAGTAAGGCTTACTAATAAATTGATTTAGTTAGTTTACTAAATGAATTTGTAGTTTTTTACTGGAAAATAGTAATATTTTTATTAAAGATTGGTAGAAACGCTTACTAAGTAACTTACTTAGTAGAAAACTACGAATTCTTCTTAGAGAGAAGAAGTAGACGATGCCTACTAATTCTTCTTTTATTCTTAAAAAATAGTTTATTGAGCTTATACAGATAAATACAGTTAGCTAAACTCAAGAATTTCATAAATCGTATAATATACATTTTATATGGTTCATTTAATTGTATGAATTATTTCTATCGTACAGGTTCAAGAAAAAAGATTTTTTCCATGAAAGTTTATGGTAATAATTAAAAAATGATACCGGGAACAATTTATTTTTTACCTGGAAAACCTGGAAAAGTTCCGGATTTTTTTCAGGAGAAACTCTAGACACCCTGCAATTTGTCATAATTTTTATTCTACCGAATTATCATTGGCCATAATTTTTATTTTTCCGCATTACCATTGGTGATAATTTGCATTCTAACGAATTACCGTTTGTCATACTTTTTATTTATCCGAATTACTATTTGCTATAATTTTATTTCTCCGAATTACCATTTGTAATAATTTTCATTTTTCCGAATTAATCTTTGCCATAATTTTTATTCTTCAGAATTACCATTTGACATAATTTTTAATCTTCCGAATTATCATTTGCCCTAATTTTTATTTTTCCGAATTAACGTTTTTCATCATTTTTATTTTTCCGAATAAATTTCATTCGTTCTAATTTGCATTTAACCTAATTTTTTTCCCCGGATCACCCTGTGCCATAATGTGCATGTAACATAAATTGTATTCTTCATAGCAGAAGTTCCGGTTAGTGAAGTAGGCGATGCACAAAATAGGCGCGAAATTTAAATTGCACCCATTGCACATACTTTATCTGAATTTCGATTGGTTAAATTTAAATTTCGCGCCTATTTTGTGCAGCGCCACACACTGATGCATTTTTTTCATTCAAAAAAGTCTACAGCCTTCAATTTTGCCCCGATTTGCAATTATTTTAAAAAAAATTAAAGTTCGCTAAATTCTAAAGAGCACCTTAGAGATTTTGGCATTTTCGTCTGTTTATTTATTATATGTTTACTCAAAGTACGAGAAAATCGAGATTTTCCACAAAATTATTATTTAAGCTTCAAGAATGGTTTGCATATAATGCAAATCATCTTCAATCAGCGCGAGGGGACTCCCAGAATACAAATAATTTGATTATTGCATGGTTCAATTATTATAGACAAATTAAGTCAACAAATAGCCAAATATTGTAATTTTTGTTGAAAACAATTTTTTCTTAGCTAAGAATGCTTAAACTTATTGTGAGAGTGATTGTCAGTCACAATTTCTATAAAACATTAACAATTATAATTGTTATGAACAATTTTGGTAGAAAAATTTGGAATTTGTGGTTTTTTCATTTTCGGATTTCCCTTCATCATCTGAATTGATGTAGATATTCTTGAAAATAACGTACGTTCAATTATATTTGTTAAAATACAACAATTGTTAATTCTGTAAACAAATTAAATAAATAAATTCAAAACTTTGGCACTTTGGCGTGGAAAAGAATTTTTTGCACTGAAACTGCTCTAAATTTTTGTACAAGAGATTTGCAGTTCAAATTTCTTTCAAAAATTGACACTAAAGATTGTTTTAAACAACTGAAAGAAATATTCCAAAATTTTTGCATTTTGCCGCAGGAAAAATTGGCCTTCGCAATAAAATTGCTCAATAGGGTATTGAGAGTGTAAGTTAATGACTAACCATAATAAAATATTATTTAAAATAATTTTTTATACAATTAAACATTATTATTTAATTTCAAATATTACGAAATTTTCATGTATTTAAAAAAGATTTCTTGTATCCTTAAACTTCGACGAAGTGAAGTTAGCTGTGAATAAGTGAAAATTTCGCTTTCACTTGTTTCTTAATCTTTGAACGATTACCGCTAGATGGCTGAGGATAAGAACTAGTTCACAATAGAAATCATTTTCATATGGAATAAGTATGCTGCTGGTGCTGATTACATCTTTCGGTTTTTCATATTAAAATTTTTATATTTTTTCGTTCTCTTTTGTTTTCAGTTATTCATTTTTGTACTTCTAGAATTCGTCTAATATATTAAGCATTACCAATAATCAGTTAAGGAGTTCGTTACGAGAGTTTCGTAATTGCTTACTTCATTCGTTCTCTTGTTTTGAATCGTTTAATTTGCGATTTTTGTCACTACAAAAATTTCTTATAACAATTGATTATTGTTAATTTCTTATAGAAATAGTGACTGCAAATCTCTCTTACAAAAATTTAAAGCAGTTTTAGTGCAAAAAATATTCTTTTCCATGCCTTAGTGCCAAAGTTTTGAATTTATTTATTTAATTTGTGTAAAAAATTAACAATTGTTGTATTTTAAGGAATATAATTAAACATATGTTATTTTCAAAAATATCTGCATCAATTCAGATGATGAAGGGAAATCCGAAATTGAGAAAAACCACAAATTCCAAATTTTTCCACAAAAATTGTTTATAACAATTAGAATTGTTAATGTTTTATAGAAATTGTGACTGGGAATCACTCACACAATAATTTAAAGCATTTTTAGCTAATAAAAAATTTTTTTCAACAAAAATTACAATATTTGGTTATTTGTTAATTTAACTTATTTATAATAATTGAACCATGCAATAATCAAATCATTTGTATTCTGGGAGTCCCCTTGCGTTGGTTCAAGATGATTTGCATTATATGCAAACCGTTGTTGAAGAGTAAATAATTATTTTGTGAAAAATCTCGATTTTCTCATACTTTGAGTAAACATATAAAACAGACGAAACAGACGAAAATAAACAGAAACATAAATAAACAGACGAAAATGTCAAAATCTCTGACCAGGGTGCTCTTGAAAATTTAGCGCACTTTAATCTAAAAAATAATAATTGCAAATCGGGGCAAAATTGAAGGCTGTAGACTTTTTTGAACGAAAAAAAGGCGTTTCCTCCCAGTGTGCGCCACCTTCACTAACCGGAACTTCCGTTATGAAGAATAAAGTTTATCTTGCATGCACATTATATGACTTATGTTACATGGTGATTCTGGAATACAGAAATTAGGTTAAATGCAAATTAGGACAAATGGTCATTAGGAAAAATAAAAATTATGAAAAACGGTAATTCGGAAAAATAAAAATTAGGGCAAATGATAATTTGGAAGATTAAAAATGATGAAAAATGGTAATTCGAAAAAATAAAAATTATGAAAAATAGTAATTCGAAAGAATAAAAATTATGAAAAATAGTAATTCGAGAGAATAAAAATTATGAAAAATAGTAATTCGGAAGAATAAAAATTATGAAAAATAGTAATTCGGAAGAACAAAAATTATGAAAAATAGTAATTCGGTAGAATAAAAATTATGGTAAAGAGTAATTCGGAAAAATGAAAATTATGACAAAAGGCAATTCGGAAAAATAAAAATTATAGTAAATAGTCATTCGAATGAATAAAAAGTATGACATACGGTAATTCGGAAGAATATAAATTATGACTAATGGTAATTCGTAAAAATAAAAATGATGACCAATGGTAATTCGGAAGAATAAAAATGATAACAAATGGTAATTTGGAAGATTAGAAAATATAGAAAACAGTAATTTGGAAGAATAAAAATTATGGCAGTTATTCGGAAAAATAAAGTTAGGGCAAATGTTAATTCGGAAAAATGAAATTTAGGTACATTGACAATTAGTATAAATAAAAATTATATTAAATTCTTTTTCGGTCGAACGAATTTAGGTAAAATAATCGTTAGGAAAAATAGAATTTGTGGAATATTCATGCGCCCCAGAGGAGGTCGTCTGCAAATCTGCAATCCATTGAGGTTCGTCTGCCAAAAAAAGAATATAACAAAATAAAACTGAGAACTCGAGGGAATTTTCAGCGATTCCTTTTTCCTTCGTACCGACCTAATTACGTCTAAAGATCATTGGCCTGAAGCCATTTCACAACGTAATCATTATGATTAGAGAGTATGCCTTGAACGCCATCCAATGGTCGGACTTTCGTCGGTTGATCGTGTCTCGTTACTACCCTGTCCCGCTACTTACTGAAGAACGAGAGACGAAACAAAAAAAAAGTAAATAAAAAAGAACGAGGGAGCTTTCGTGTAATGCAATTACCGATCACGAGGATGCAAGTCATTTTGTGTCTCTCTTCGGCGATCGTATCCAGCTCATTGAATGCCAGGTACATCGAAATCGGTCGTCATTGAAGATTTAATGACCTCTATTACAACCTGAGACGATTGCTATGACGCCATCGCAATTATTTTTTATTAAATTTTTGAATTTTTTCACTGAATTGGGTCAGAAGGCTTCAATTGAGAAAAAAAGAATGAAAATAAAAGGGTCTGATAAAACTAGGGAAGGAACAAGATAAGAAATAAATTTTTTAATGAACAATTTGATAGTGGTTATTTGTTAAAATTAATTATTTTTTAGAAACACTAAAATTAAGCAGATAAATTTGAAAAGCAATATCATTCAAAAGCGTTTTCATATTTCGAAATTAATATTACCTAATAATCAAATTTATCTGTTAATTTCTATTTTGAATTTTCAAAGTACTGAATAAAAATCTAATCAATTTTAATCTCTACCAATTAACTTTCAGAAATTTCCAATCGAAATTGAAAGTATTGATTTGGTAGCAGATAAATTTGAGAAACATACAATTTCCCAGCGATGAAATTACGAATGCATTTTTAACAAGGCCGAGGATATTGTTACGAAATTCTCCCTACAACTAGCATATAACACAAAGGTGGGCAGGCTATTCTTGTAGGAAATTCCGTAACAATAGCCTCGGCCAGTTATTTGTGCGGTAGTTGTACGGAAATTTCCGTAATACTATACACTGCCTTTTAAAAATCGACTTGAATTTGAAATGTCAATCAACTTGACTTTGAAATGTCAATCAACTTGAATTTGAAATGTCAGTCAACTTGAATTTGAAATGGCAATCAACTTGAATTTGAAATTTAATTTGATTCGAGACTAATTTAATTCTTTCAAAAAATAAATTCTTTTAAAACAAGTTTGGTTAAGTGAACAAAATTTTTGTTAAGTACACTCATCGCTGAATTATGTGCCACTGGATTTCGGGCCAGCTTCATGGTCGGTCACGCTTCACTGATTCTGTCTCCCCCCCCTGAGCGTCCCTTGACGGCGCCATCGCTTGGGCAGTCAGGGCCGTCAGAAGTTGTTTACATCACGACTCTCTGCGCATTTACTTTTGTACGTTCCGAGACTGTATACGCGGTCCTGAATGTTGACATAAGACTGCTCGCTCATCGCTTTAAATCTGGTTCCAACTGGATTTTAATAGCATTGAATTGAGGACCGTCTACCCCCGAGCCCGGCCCATAATCCAGCGATGAGTGTAAACAAAATTTGTTTGCTTTAACCAACTAAAGTTTTGGTTGATTTATTCTTTTTTTTATTTTATAAAATATTTTGTTGATTGGACTAAATATTTTAACTAATCCATATGAAGACATGAAAATGACAAGTCGTTAAAGATCATTTGAAGTTCGCCCCCCCCCCCTAAGTAATAGTTAAAATAACCTAATTTACGAGCCAATTTTAAATGGTCTTTACCGAGTTTTCATTCCCATGTCTTCATATGATTTATTTGAAGCCATCAAATTATTTATATTTTATTAAATCAACCAAAATTTGTAATGAAATCATCAAAATATTGTGATCAACAATTTTGGTTAAATTGACTAATCATTTTGATCTCCATATACACTGAAAGCCCGATTTAAGGCCGGCTTCGGAGGTTGCCTCAATGACCTTGGGCTAAAAGCGGGGGTCTCTAAACGTAAACAAGTGAGGGCCGTAGGAACTATTTCTGTTTGATTTTTGTCACGAGTGAAAAATATTTTTTAAATATAAGTTTAATTTAACGTCTACTTTACT
>JBAGKK010398567.1:0-18285 GCA_037177015.1 Euceroptres primus
CGTGGCGGTCTCGGGTAGATGAGGCAATGAACTTTCGAGTTCCAAATGCCGATAAATAATAATAATAATAATAAAAAATCTAACAATATAAAATTCTGTTACAAAGAAATTTTAAAAAGATTATAATAATTATTGTAATAAAAACGTATTTAATACAGTTGAAGTCAATACATATTTTAAGAGAAAAATTTATATTCTTCCTGGAAAAAACTGAAGCCATAAAAAATATAATAACTAGATTGGAACTGAAATAAGTTTTTCTAAAGATCGCTAGGGATTCTCTTTCAAATTCGTTACAATTAATAGTGGTTCTGTTTTTCTCGATTTTATAAATCATTTTAAAGATTGAATTAATTTTTATATAATAGAGAAATGCTTTAATAATAATATTGCTTTAAATACTTACAATTCCTAGCTAGATTTTTGAAGATAAGCAACAGGGGTAAGAGGATTTTGCTTTGATTGTAGTGTTGTTTCAGCAGAGAGTGAAAAAGCTTCAAAGAATTGAGTGACTTCACCTTCAGAGCAAACTTTTGATCCTTCTGGGCGATCTGCACAGGAGCATGAATTTCATAGAAACGATAATCTAGTAGTTTCAACGTTTCAAGGCAATACCTCGACCTTAAATCACGTCAATTTCAATATAATAATAGCTTTCGACCGTAACTCGTTAACTTTGTGCCTTCTACATTTAAGTTTATAGATATTGTGTGAAACACATCAGAAGCAGATTTCAATTGGTAAATTAGATGTAAATTTCTGAGAAAAAATCTTTTAATTTGATCAATTAAGTACACATCTTCCAAAGAAATGAGCATTTAATTTGAAAATAAAGTATAATTCATAACTCGATAAATCCACATTTTGTATGAGTAATACATAATTTTTTGCTGAGAAGAATACACTTAATCAATTTTAATGTTAAGGTGATTTTTAAATCTAGATTAATATTAACATTTTAATATTTTAATAATAATTGGGCTTTAAAAACCTTTCGAAACATTTTTTGAATTTTTAAAGAGTTTAAAAATAAATACAATAATTTATAAAATCAATTTTTTTAATTAATAAGGATTTTATTTTCGAATTTATCGAGATAGAAGCAATGAAAATATATTACCTGACCTAATATCCAGAGCACTTCTTGCACAAGTACCTCGATCATAATAGTATCCGTGTGTTGAGAATTTAGGAGAAGTTTTATCAAAGCCTGTGTACCACCCAAATTAATCAACTGACTGATCGCCAGTCTGCTGTTGGTCCCTAAATAAAAGTAACAGAAAATTTCGTCACTAATATTTTTTTTAATTTATGGTTGCAAAAAGTAAACTGAATTTCAAAAAATGTTCAGAGGGTAAAGTATCAAAATTTTACATAAATCTGAACAAATCTTTTTGTTTTTGGTAAATAGAAAGCATTATTTACACTAAAAATATATGAAAAAATAATTGACGAACTGAAGATTTGATTTTTTTAACTAGGAAATAAAATCATGGACAACAGTTTATATTGTATGATTATACAATTCATTACTATTAAAAATAAAAGCTTTTTTTCTCACTTAAAATATTTTTAGTTTTCGTTGCTTTAGATTTTGTTTTAGGAATTTTCGGCGATATGCATTCGTGAAGAACTCCAACCATGCTGCAACTGGCAACGTTGTCTCTGCAATTCTGGAAAATGAATTGAAGAACAGTTAAAAATTTTTTTAAATGTTACCTATTCTTAATGCATTTGTAATATTTTAAATTCTAAAGAAGAACATTAATTATAATGATTATAATTAATTACGAAAAACAATAATTAGTTGTTCAATAATATTTATTTATAATACTTTTAATTCTGAAATTTATAAATCCTAATTTTTCGAAAAGAAGAAATTTAAATATTGATTGACATAATCTGGCACTATAAAGTGAACAGATGAAACTGAGCCAAACACGCTCGTCGCTCAATGTCATCAACATCTGGCTCAAACTATGTGTTATTATTAAGATGTGCAGGTTTTTCAAATTTATTATAAATTTTCCGGAAGTGTCAAATTTGTATTCGAATTATTTTCCAAATCTAAAGGAAATTTTAACAATTTCATTTATTTTTAGTAAATAATTATTCGTTCAAAAATTATCTTGAAATTCAAAATTATTTCAAAGCATTATAAAATTTTTTTATAACATAAAAAGTCAACAAACTCTGCTCACGGGAAACTTCTTTTAGTTTTTTTTTTTTAAACTTCTGATATAAAACTTTTTTAACCGAAATACAATCTCCTAAAAATACACTGTAAAGAAAGTTTTATTTTAAGCCCAAATATCGACTTCTTTAAGATGTAATCTAATTTAGAACAGGTGCTCAAGGACAGACCTATGCACTACACATTAGTTGAATTGAGGGGGTAAATATTTTAAGACTTTCTTTTTTCTGTGTAAGAAATAAAAGAAAGAAAAAAAGAAATGAATGACTGATTGTCATAAAAAAGAAAAATGGAATTGTTTAGGTATGCATTAAATCGCACCTTATTCTTGAATTCCTGGCAATGTGAAATTAGAATACTGCATATAAAATATAATTTACGAAATAAAAAAAATACAACTTGAATCATTTTGTTGGGATTAAAGCTTTTTAAAAATTAAAACTAGAATTTATTGTCAAATCTATTATTGACGCAGTTGGTAGGCCAAGAAATCTGGATTCATGTCGTACTCTTCTGACGTAAATGATATTTCTAGTTTTCGTGTCTGCAACAATACGAAACTAACCGGAAATTGGAACGAATGAATTACACTCTTTCTTCTCTAAGATTTAAATGCTTATGAGTGCCAATTATTGGGTGCATCGACCCAGAAAACTTTAAACCCAAGTACAACAGATCCATTTAGCTATTGAAATATATAAAAAGAAGTGAAAGACTTCTGGGAACTTATTTTTGTATACGCGCGAAAACTTAGTTTGGAATACACATTGAGAATAATTAATTACTTTGAGATTATAATTTTACAATAGAAAATCATATGTGACGTGGAGCGAAGAAACCAACCTTATGATCGAAAAATCAATTTTCAGGTTTTTATTGATTCTGAATAATGAAGATTTCGCCTATCGAATAAAAAAATCCCCATTGCCCCACGATCAAAATTGAATTTTTTGGAGCTCAAAGTTGTACGAGGGCCCCTTTGTCTTCCTTCGTCTTCCTTTCACTTCGATCCTCTTTTTCTCGTGAACTAGCATTTCTAGTTTCCTCAATTGTTTTTCAATTTACCTTCCTATATAAAGAAATTAAAATCTTGGCTGTAAAAATAAAGTAAACAACGCCACTTAAAACTTTAATTTTTTATCCTAGACTTCCAGTTTTACTAAGATGACGTTTACTTTCTGAATTATTGCTTAATAACCCGTCAATCGTCTGCTCAGAACTACCATATATTAATCCTTGAGTAAAATTAGATTTTCTCTACCTCAAGGTCGATCCTTTAATCAAATGAAACGACCCCTGGCTAAACTTGCTGCTAAACTTTAGTAAAGCGTGGAAATCACGCTGAGATTAAAACTCCAAGTAAATATATTTTTAGATTGAGTTCAATGCTCCTCTATTTACGAGCCTTGACACCATATTTTGCTCCTTGAATATTAAAAATTGTATATTTTGTTAAAATAACTTTTACAGTTTTCATTTAATTAAAAAAAATTAATGTATCTCGTTTTGCTTGTAGATAATTTTAACAGCTTTGTTAAAATGTAAAAGAATCTAACTAAATTATTTTTAATCCCTATTATTTATTTTAAGTTTAAATTAATTATTATTACAAAATTTTAGAATTATTTTTGCAATTATGTATAAACACAAAGAATGATACAATGATTTCTTGGAATGTATCTTGCGTTTACCTCAATCGATAAATAATTTATATTTAGATACATTTTCCGAAGAAACGTTTTGGCATTAGCTTAAGTTTTATAAGTCCCTTAAATATTTCAACAACTTGATTATATTATGTTTATAATCAATTAATGAATGCGCTCAATTCAAATTCTTGGATTAAAATTTTAATTTCGAGAATTAAAGTATTTTAAAACATTATTTCTTTAATAGACTTACTTCAAGAGCCGCAATGAGGATTTCCATTGCACTCGAGTTCTTTTTCCATAATTTCTCCAGCATTCGCTCCCGCGTTTTGCGATCTGGAAACAAGGGCAATTATTATTTCATTGATAAACGTTGATAAAATATTTAACGATTGGTGACAGATTAAAAATTGTTTAATCATTTTTTTAATATTCTAGATTTCATGAAAATGTTAAATTGTTTAATCCACATTGCTTTATTAGAATAATTAATTAAAGAACTTTCTTAACCATAAAAACTAAATAGTATGGACAACTTATTGTATTTAAAAAATTATGTTTGATCCTGATAGTTGGATATCTATTAGACTAAAAAATAAACTATATTGGATGCAGAAGAATCATAAAAAAAGGGGGACTACAAGAGACAAAAAAAACAGTTTTAAAAATAATTTTTCGAAATAACTGTTGTCTGAAACTTTGTTTTAATAGGTATTTATTCCACACTGTAAATTTTTTTGAAATTTTCAAGGCTAAATAGTATGAAATTTTTCCGAAAAAGGTCGAATATACGTTTTTCCGAGCAAAATAGGTAATTTCTCCGAGAATATTGGAAAATTTTACGAATATATTGGTTAATTTCCGGAAAGATAGGAAATATTTCGTAAAGTTTAGGAGATTTTATAAATAAATCTCCAACTACAATTCGGAATTATTTCCGAATGCATTAGGAAAAATTTCAAAATGTTCGTGTTATAAGCTGGCAAACTTTTTCGGAAAAATTTCCGAAAAATTTTTTAAAATGTTTTAATAATTTTTCAAGGAAACTATTGTTTGAACCTTTGTTCTAATAGGTATTTATTCTTTTAATATTTTTTCAATGAAACTATTCTTTGAAAGTTTGTTCTAATAGGTATTTATTCTTTTATTCTTAATTTGAATTGTTCAAGAATAAACTTCAATTTTTTCAAGAATTCATTAGGTTCATATCCTTTTACATAATATGTCTCGATTTCTTTGCAATAGCTGCTTTAATAAATATTTCAGTCAACCTAGAACTTGAAATGCAGAAATCTTGGGTAGATTTACCGAAAGATAAGAGAGACATTGAATTGGCAAGGCATTCAGGTGATATTTCAAAGTTGACAGAGCTCGAATCGACACCAATCTCGTGAACCTGTCACTAGGAAATTAAACAATTTCTAGCAGATTTTGCCAAAACTCTTTGGCGAACATAATTTGTACTTAACAATACCAATCGAATTCATAGTATTTAAAAATACTTCAAAGTACGATAGAATTTCTTCCACGTTTTAAATAAAAATATATAAACACCTTAATGTTAATTATAATACAATTTTGTTATAATACTAATAATAATTAAACTGTTGTCTAAACAATTAAATCTTAATCCATATTTTTTGTTCATAAAAATGTT
This sequence comes from Euceroptres primus, assembly GCA_037177015.1. NCBI lineage: Eukaryota > Metazoa > Arthropoda > Insecta > Hymenoptera > Figitidae > Euceroptres > Euceroptres primus. Next base: position 5,501 of record JBAGKK010398567.1, read on the forward strand.
ATTTTACGTTCTTTAAAATAAATAAATGCCTCTTTCTCGTTTCTTCTCTCATAATATAATGTATTGGCAAAGCTTGTCTGGTTTATATTTTGACTGAAGCCGAGTATACGAAAGTTAAACAAATATTTCCGACCTCGAGCATGTGGGAATTGGAAGTTTTGTAAATCACATTAATGCTAGGAAAATTATTTCCTATAGCAGATCCAAAAAGTTTTTATAAATTTTTAAATAAAAATTCAAGAGCAGAGGAACCCGACCGAAAAACTAAACAAACTTTGGCAAAAGGTTTGCAAGAAATAATTGGACTCGTAGCCTAAGCTAATTTGACGCTACATTGGTGTCCTATCCATTATCTTGAGACAGTGTGAGGCAATCTTTAAATTATCGCACATAAAATTGTATAGCGAATTTTGTTTACACTATATGTCCTACATGCTGAACAATTGGACATGAAACAATTTTCCTTGATTTAAGAGAACGATAGGCTTTGAATCTTTCAAGTCCTTTTTGCCAGATTTTGGATACAGAAAATGATTTTATTGTCCTTCAAGTATAAAAAGAAAATAGTATGAAAGAGATTAAAAATTTTTCAACAAATGGATCTAACTTTATTTAACTGCATTGTGCACGAATACATTTGAAGTAATCGACCTGAAAAGGTGAAGACTAAAGTTTACTCGATTCAATCTAAAATGCTGCTATGCGGTAAGCGGCGCGGCAATCCATGCAAGTTTCAGTGATTAATGAACGAAACTCCAGTTAATGTATTGTCTAAAAATAAGCTTGGAGCAAAACGAATTTCTTATCAAAAGTACCTCAATCACCTTAATTTCAATTTTATTTTAGTTAAAAAGCTTTTTACAGGTTTTCAAAAAGAGGGATCTCAAAAATATCAATAAATATGAATAAAAAATGTGTTTTAAATTTCAAAGCTCAGAGTTACAATTTTCAAATTAAACAATTGCCATCTACTTTTCATCAGTTAGAAACATGTTTATAATAGTAAATACCCAGAAAATGTTTGTTTCAAAACATTTTAATTTTTTTGCATAAAGGATGATGTATTCTTTAATTTTGACAATTTTAGTATTTTACAATTTTAGTATTTTTTTTGCATAAAGGATGATGTATTCCTTAATTTTTAGAATTTTTTTGCTGCATTCATTTTCAAAATTATTTCCGTTTTCTGTAAGCAATCTGAGAATTACCGAAAGGCTATTATTAGTTACTTTTACCATATGTTCCAAATTTATACGTAAATATCATATAAATTATTTTTTATTTCGATCGGAAAAATATTTGAAAACAGAAAAAAAAAATTTCTTTTTACTTTTGAGCTTTTCTGTTCTTTTAGTAATGAGATAAAAATTTATGCAACAGATAATTTCTGCAATAAATTAATGCAATAAGTAAATTTATGCAATATTTACTGCTTTATATAAAATATATAAAAACTTACCGGAAGATGTAACTCGTCCATGGATTTTGGCTGCGATAGATCTGATAGTTTCCCCTGGTTCTTGTGACTTATTAGCACTGCAGATTCTTAATTTTTCCAGTAATACATCATTTACAGCTTCATCTGCAATTTTGCTGTTTGGTGACATTACACTAAAAAGCAATAAATAAAAATAATTAGAAGTTTAAATTCAATATTAGAATGTAATTCTTAAATAGAATATAATAAAATGCTTTGACATTTTATCATTTAATAAAATTTGATGGGAATTGTTTAGCTTAAAATTATTTTCATCTGTTCCTTTATTAGCAGGATCTCATCTTGCAATTTTTTTCGGCATTGTTTACTGACATGACATTGTCTACTTCTCATTTTTGCAATGAGTTGCAAAAATGAGGAAACAAAAACTACTCGTTTAAATCTTATTTCTCACCTCAATTTTTAAAAAAGAGTCAGGAAATGTCTTTTATTTTCATTAATTAGAAAAAGTCATAAAAAATTTATTAATAGAAAAAGTTACTATTCACAAAGGGGGAATTTTGACACTTCATAATCGGAATGCATCTGGGGTTATCAATGAGCGGTCATTGGCTTGGCTCCAGATTCAAGAAATAATATAAGACGCTTTTATCAAGAATGTAAATCAGCTGGTTTGCTTATTAACAATATGATAATTCTTTACATTGTCATTTCAACGAGACAGCGCTAATTATTACAACTATAATTTATTGTTAAACTGTTTCACAATGAAAAATAATAGATTACTCAACCATCATGCTGTAACGGATGTAGTTATTGTTGTAAAAGCACATGTTATGGTAATTTAATAAAAAGACGTAAATATTTAGTGAATTTTAATTTCACTTTTGTATGCTTTCTTTTCATAAAAAACTAAGACTATTTTGTAAATAAAGCGTTTAAAGCCACCTTATAACTTCGTCATCATAGTGATGCATTTGAGCGAATTTGATAGAATTTAATATTTACTAGACCTCCACATCTGATTATGCTAATTATGCTAATTTTGCAAATATAAATTTACGACCAGTTCCACACTGTTAAACAATAATTCATTTTTTTTTGTTAACTGTAGTAAATTCTCATAATATTTTCCCGGAAAGCGTTCTTTGTGCAGCCTCTCACAAGCTAATAAACAAACACAACTCATGCAAGTACACTGCACTCTGAAGAAAAAACATCACTCTCAAGTCGCTATTAAATTAATTACTCATCCTCCTCATCTTGCACCGGAAGCCAATTTTCCTTGTCTTTTTTGTCATTGCATCGCTTCATTCTGCTTTGTCTTTCCGTCCTATTTTTTATTTCCATTATCATACATGGCTTCATTTTTACGTTAACAAAAAATAAAAACGGTTCAATCTTTCGTCAATATGATTTTAACACGTTTTTCAAAAATACACTTCTTCTTGTCACTTCAATAATTGCACTAAAGTACAAAAAATAATACTCTCTACAATATCACTTTAAAATCTAAAAAATTAGTTTTAACTTCATCAGACAGTACAAATTGAAGGAAAAAAGTGCTAAATTTAAATATAAGTTTAATGACTTAAAAACTTTGTTTTTGTACCTATAAAAGTCAAGAAGAGGATATTAACAAAATTTTAGTGAAAAACGTGCCGAACGTGGCAAGAAACCACGCGCCTCGCCACTCCGTGGCGATTTGACGTTTCCCGCTGCCAAAACTATGTTTAAATCCCAAGTACGCACGCACGCGGCCCCACTATTTATAAATGGGGCGGGCTTTCCGAAAATCGCTTCTTTCACCGTTCTCTTACCACAAAATCATATTAGAAATGAATCAATCATGTAATTCTTGGATTAAAAAATTCGAACCAGGAAGTTTATGAATTTGCTTAAAAAGCGATTCATTACATTTTTTTTTAGTAATATTTATTTACAACTACAGACAATCAGTTTTCTCACCAAATATAATTCATTAATCTTGTAACTTATTATTTTATTAATTTCTGCTTTGAAAAACACACCAAATTTTGCGTCGAATGAACACAAGTTGAAAGGATTTTATTAATTCTATAAAAGGTTATTATATTATAAAATTATTATAAAATTATTTTTATTAATTTCTGATCCAGGGGTTAGCCACTAGCAATTGTGATGTGCATCTGAGTTCAAGAATTCAAACAATTCAAAAGAATTCAAAGAATACGAGAATAATTCGAAAAAATTAAGGAATTAGAAGAAATCAAAGAATTCAAAGAAGTCAAAGAATTCAAAAGAATTCAAAATAATTCAAAAGAATTCAAAAAATTCAAATGAATTCAAAAGAATTCAAAGAGATGAATACAAGGTGAATTCAAACGAATAATTCAAAAAATACAAAATGAATTCAAAAGATTTTAAAGAATTCACAAGAATTCAAAATAATTCAAAGAATTCAAACAATTCAAACAATTCAAACAATTCAAAAAATTTAAAGAATTCAAAAGAATTTAGGAACAGGTGCGTGTACACCTGAATTCAGTAGTGGTTAACCCCAGGTTTCTGATTTGAAAAGCATGACTAAATTCTGCATCGAATGAGCAAAAGTTAAAAGAATTTTATTTATTCTATAAAAAGTATTATAAAATACTATGAAATACTATAAAAGGTTATCATAAAATTATTATAAAAGTATGATAAAATTATTTTTTGAATTTTTTAATTTGGAAAGCAGACTAAATTATTAAATCTATTATTTAATTCTATTATTTCCATAAAAGACGAATGGTTAACCACTACTGAATTCAAGTGTACACTTATTCCTAAATTCTTTTAAATTCTTTGAGTTTTTTTGAATTCTTTTAAATTCATTTAATTATTTTGAATTATCTGGCTTCTTTTGAATTATTTGAATTCTTTTGTAGTCTTTGAATTCTTTTGAATTCTTTTGTATTCTTTTGAATTCTTTGAATTCGTTTGAATTCACTTTGTATTTTCTGAATTTTTTTTGGAATTCACCTTGTATTCTTTTAAATTCATCTTGTACTCTTTGAATTCTTTAAATTCTTTTGAATTCACCTTTTATTTTTTGAATTCTGTTGAATTTATCTTACATTCTTTGAATTCTTTGAAAATCAAAAAAAAAGAAAATACAAAATAAATTCAAAAGAATTTAAATTTTGAATTCATTTTGTATTTTCTGAATTTTGTTTATTCTCCTTGTATTCTTTTGAATTTATCTCGTATTCTTTGAATTCTTTTGAATTCACCTTGTGTTCTTTGGATTCTTTTGAATCCATCCTGCATTCTTTGAATTCTTTTGAATTCTTTTTTAATTCTTTTGAATTCATCTTGTATTCTTTGAACTCTTCTGAATTCTTTACATTCTTGAATTTAGGTGTACATCAAAATTGCTAGTGGTTAAACCCTCGTCAAAATATTACTAATTATACAGTTTACTTTTAGTTTGAATAATCTTCGAAAGTAATGTAGATATTTTAATATTCTAGGATTAATTTTAAATCTAAAATAGTTACTTTTCTAAATCAATATAGAACGATAAAAATTCATTTCTTTAAATCTGCCAGGGTGGAAAGTTGAAATACATGTTTTACAAAATCTTTGAATTTCAAATATATTTTTCAGGAATAACTAAATTTACAAGAAACTGTCATTGTTGGAAAATATATAGTGCTAATCGTGATTTGAACATTAATATACGTTTATGCAAATTACTTTCAAATAAGCATAGTAAAAAATGCTATATAAACTAACAGTAATATATCGCTAACTCCAAAAAGAGCTCCTTTTTCTATATTTACGATAATAATAATTTAATTAATGAAAAGCAAATCGTCATTAATGTTGCATGCTGATGTTTGTTATTGATAACGAATTACAGTCAGATGGAAATTTGCGAAATCGTTGGCTGAAACCTGCAATTTCCCTATCGTAAAATCCGTACGAAAATTCAATGTTTCTCTGATGATTATTTTGGACAGAGTGCTACCATAATCCTACATTTTCATTAATCATTGGAGTTCTGACAAGTACGAAATCATTTTCGTGTTCAAAATTTACGGCAAATTAAAATTATTACAACTGACTACCAAGCTTTATCTTCAAATGCAAATTATTACGTTAAATAACTTGGAAGAACTCGATTCGAGAATTGACTTTTTGCCAAGAATAAAAAAGCAATATTATATATATTTGTTTATTATACTATGTATTATTTAAAATGAAGAAAATTTTAGGTTTGGATGGAAAGTGTATGAGAATAAAAGTGGACTTTCCAACAAATTTTGTTGGGGATTCAAATATAAAAAGGTCTGTTTGAATATTTATCTAGCCATTCAAAAAATTTGTAATCTTACTTTTTAAATTGTTTCTCGTTTTAACATTTTTCATAGATCATCTTTGTTTAATAGAAAACTACTAAACGATTTATAGAATAAGGATGAATAAAAGAATAATTAATTCTTACGTATTTCGCAAGACGGGATAATACTCCATTTAGAAAAAAAAATTTTGGTTCTTAATTATTTAATTAGCAATATTTATTTATAGTATTTCTGTAAAAATTGCAGAAAATAATCTGCTGAACCTATTTTAGCAAAAAAGTTCTGTTAATTTAGCAAATTTTTTTTATCTGCAGTTTTTTACTTTAAAATATAATACAAATTACAAAGCATTTCAGAATGTGGATCCAGTTGAAATTAAGCTATTATTTTGAAACTCATTTTTTTTATCGCTTCAATATGCAATAATTCAATCTTATCTACAATCTTTAGGTCTGTCTCTATATAGACTCTGCGATATCGTGACAGTTGGAAATAAATCAAGATCTGCAACAATTTGTTTGAAAAGTGACAAGTCTTAAAGCCTGAAGCGTGAAAATATTAAATTTGTTAAAAGATATACATTTCTTAATCACCATACAATGCAAAATGCTTGAAATTTCATTTATATAGGGGCGTACAATTAATTTTGAAAAAAAAAATTACAAGAATGAATAGAGTCCTAATTCATTTTAGAGCATGGAATATTAAATATGTAAACAAACGGTTAAAACTTTTTTCAGCATTTAAAAATTGATTTAAATTTGTAAATCAAACAAACTGCATTCAAAAAAATTTGTTGTTCGAATCAAACAAATCTCAGGGAAGACTTGATCAATAAAAGTTAATTTGTAAAGAGTTTCTTTTAGAAGTTTGCAATAATGTGTGTGTGAAAAAATATATTTCTATATATTCAAATTTTGCGTGGTTAAATTAAAGAATCTCGTAATAATTTCTAAACTAAGAAAAAATTAGCAGCATTTAAAAGAAAATTTCTTTACCTAGACATGAAGTCAGCGTCAATATCATTTTTCACAAATAACCAAAACTTTTACAATTTATATTGTAAATGCATATAAATCTTATGTGCAACACACAATTGAATTATGGGATGACGTGACTTTTTCATTCGCGGAAACAAGAGCGTGATGAATGGAAACCTATTCGCGGACACTACTTCCGTGTTTCTAATTTGATATTGTGATATTAGGTGCGTGAGCAAAGGGATGCCTGGGCATTGTTGACAAACACAATATCAACCTGCTTGTAGATTGATTGGAAGTAGTGCGAACTATCACGAGTGCAGTCGACACCTCACGAACTTTACCGTTATCGATTAAGTGCAGGGCACTCAGGTTTAAACTGTATTCTGAAAAATGCATTCCCTAACGGGAAATTTAACTATTCTTACTCAAACTGAAAAGAAAGAATGCAGATGGATTCAGTGTAATTTCAGGGGCTACTGTGGTACTAATGAACATTTTTTAAGAATTTTTATTTTACATTACAAATAATTTTTGAATTTCAATATTTTTACATCTAAAAGTAGAGGTATTAAACTTATAAAAAAAATTTTATTGCTTTTTGATGATTTCTTTCATTGAAATGGCCGCTTAAAGTTTGCCCTCTTTTTGCGTGTTTGGCATGATTTAAAAAAAACTATTGCACCGATCAAGCTGAAATTTTAAAGACTTATTCTATACATATATGGTTTCAGTATGAAGCAGAATTATAATTATTCATTAATATTTAATCGTATTTTGAAACAATTGAAGTTACAAAAGAATGTTCGAAAAATTCAAAAGTCCGCCATTTTGTTTTTTTTGGTCAGGGGTGTTTGATCGTGGTTCATAAGATAGTGAATATCCTACTCTTTAATAATCCGTATAAATTTTTGCTTTTTGGATGATCCAATGTCAAGTTATCATGTCAACCACGGAAAAAGAGGACAAACTTCAGGTGGCCATTTCAATGAAAGAAAACATCAAAAAGCAATAAAAAAATTCTTTTATTACTTTTAATATCTCTAGTTTTAGGTGTAAATATATTGGCAAACAAAAATTATTTGTAATGTAAAATAAAAATTTTTACAGTAATGTTCATTAGTACCAGAGCAGCTCCTTCGTCACAAAAATTTTCGTGACCAACTGGGATTGGGCTGTAACTTGATACATTTTTTCCTTTGGTAGTGACAAATAACATCTCCAAATATTTTTTGAAAATTAAAAGTTTGGCGAAGATATGGGATTTTGAAATTTTGGGCAACTTTTTTTCAGAGATCCAAACGAAACTTTCGTTCCATTTCGTTACTCATAGACAAAAATTATTTTTTACTGAACTATGGTTGGCTATCTCAAGATTTTGACAAAATTAGATGATACTTGATGTTACATTAATGACTGAACCGAAATTACTTTGATTAACTGTCTGTAACGAAGTGGAACGAAAGTTTCACTCGGACCCCTGCTTTTTTTTTTTAAAATTCCATATTTTTGGTTCTATTTTCCCGTTTTTAATTTTTGAAAACGAAAATTATTTAATATACTTTCAAATGACAAAAAAGTCCAAAAAATTTGAAATTTGAAGTTGCTAAAATCAAGAAAAAGAAAAATTCACCTCAAATCTTAACCAAATCGGTTGGTAATCTTTGGTGGCTCAACGGCCTTGAAATTCCCATAAGATTAACATGGAAAAATTTGGGTTTTCGGTAAAATGCGATTCATGGTTCAGGGTTTGAAATAAGCATGCCGGAGATTATCAGTATTTTTAGAAAAGACTCCAACAAATAATTACTGCTATATTACTTTTAATTTTAACCCCCGCAACCACCTCATATGGTGTCCTGAAAATGACTCAAAAAATTGAAATTGATAATTTTGCATAAAACTGACACTCATGAGCACTGTTTCTTCCTTTTTCGACAATAACTTGTAGTTAATCAACAAGAGACATGTTTTTAATCATTTTTTAACTAATTTGAAATTGTTTAAACAATTGTAATTTGTTTAAATAATTATTTTTACGAACCAACTCATTGAAAAGTACTTTTTTACTATTAATGGCACAGTTAACTATTGCAAAGAATATTAATTTTGGTTTTAAACAATCTCCAGTTGTTTAAACAACTGATTATGAATAAATCGTAACATTTGAAGGAAAAGTGGTAGAAAAGTCTAGTTGTTTTTTAATTTATCATTTTTGAAACAATTTTTACTCCAATAAATCATGAAAACGCAATATTTTCAGTACCAACCGATTTGGCTAAGATTTGTGGTGAATTTTCTTTTTGTAGCAATGGAAAAGATTGAAAAAAAAAGTTTTTTTGACTACCCTAGACAAATGAAGGCGATGCAGCGTTCGTGCTGCGTCGTGCAGGGCATTACGTTTGATTTTTTTCTCGAAAACTACTGGCGCAAAAAAAGCGTCTGTGGACAAATCAATTTTCAGACTAAAATACTCATTCGATTTGGACGTTTTTTTAAAAATTAAAATGTATTATATTCCGCATCGTTACAACGGGGGACATTTTTGAAAAATTTTCTCCAAAATTTTTTATTTAATAAACAAAATTAAAAAAAATTTTTTTAACTTATCAAAACTGCTATTTAATCAAAAATTTTTTATTTTACCGAAAATGGTCTACGTCGAGGAAAAAACTCATTAAAAATGATGTCCAGCAGTATTAATTTAATAAAACAAAAATTTAAATTGTTATAAACAAATTAGTGAACGAAAATTATATCTTCTTTATTTGCCACATTTAAATGCACTAAACCAATATTTTCAGGAGAAAATGGAAGTAAAATAATGTTAACTTGAAATTAGAAGACGTTAAACATCAATTCCTAATTTTTTATAACAATTTAATAAACAAATACGAAATTAAGGCATTTTTAATTAGCTAGATTTAGCTTTTTCAGCAGAATTAAATATAAATATTTCACCAATTACCTTCTGCTGTGATAGTTTGTACTGAAGCGACAATCGCGTATTATTTAAACAAATTTAATAAACAAATGCATTATTTGGCCATTTTTGAGTAGATAAGCTTCGTTTTTTCAGCAGAATCAATAACTAGTATGTTGCCAATGTGTTTTTCTATTTTACTTTACACTTAGGTATCAATTGTTTATTGTATAAACCAATTTAATTAACAAATTAATTATTTGAGCATTTTTCAAAATAGAAATTTTGTTTTTTCAGCAGAATCAACTGTAAATATTTCAGAGATAGTCTATTGCTATGATGATTCGCAGTTAAATAATAATTGTACATTATTTAAACAAATTTAACCCTTACTTGACACACTTCTGCGGAGTGATTACTGATTATTTCAACTTGACAATTTTTATAGAACTTCTTATGAGCTTATATGTTAAAGTTATATAGGTTATATGGCCAAAAAGTAAAATTAACAATAGTTAAAAAATTAAAATGTCTAATAAAAATACGAAAAATGACAACTTTTACATGTGGGCTTGGGGTGATTTGCATCCCAGTGTGTCAAGCAAGGGTTAAGAAACAAATGCATTACTTGGCTGTTTTTCAATAAATTAGTTTCGTTTTTTTTTTAGCAGAATCTACTATAAATATTTCACTAATGGCCTTTTGCTATGATAATTTTCAGTTAGAAAAAAATGTATATTGTTTAAACAAATTTAATAAACAAAGGTATTGTTTGGAAATTTTTCAATAGATAAGCTTCGTTTTTTCAGCAGAGTAAATAACTAGTACGTTGTCAATGTGTCTTGCTGTTTTACTTTACACTTAGGCATCAATTGTTTATTGTTTTAACAAACTTAGTTAACAAATTAATTATTTGAGCATTTTTCAATAAAGAAATTTTGTTTTTTCAGCACAATCAACTACAAGCATCCCAGAGATAGTCTATTGTTATGATGATTCGCAGTTAAACAATAATTGTTGAAAAAAGTTTATTTATAAAAAATTTACAAATAATACATTTGTTTATTAAATTTGTTTAAACAATACACAATTATTGTCTAACTGCAAATTGTCATTGCAAAAGGCCATTGTTGACATATTTTTAATTGATTCTCCTAAAAAAAAAACGAAACTAATTTATTTAAAAACAGGCAAGCAATGCAGTTGCTTATTAAATTGGTTTAAATAATGTAAAATTAGTGTTGAACTGCGAATCATCTTAGCAATAGACTATCTCTGAGATGTTTGTAGTTGATTCTGCTGAAAAAACAAAATTTCTATATTGAAAAATGCTCAAATAATTAATTTGTTAGTTAAATTTGTTTAAACAATAAACAATTGATGCCTAAGTGTAAAGCAAAACAGCAAGACACATTAGCAACATACTATTTTTTGTCATCCAATATTTTTTTACAATTTTTTTAACAAATGGTTATCATCGGCATTTACTGTATATTGGCATTATACTGGCCATGATATTTAGTGATAAAAATTTATCATCTAATATTTTTCATGTATTGTTTAAACTATTTATATGACCAAATGCTTATTATCGGCATTTATGAGCAAAAAAGATAGTTTTCTCTTCTAATTGTTTACAAACTATCTTGCTAGTAATATGTAGTAATGAAAATTTCTTTTCCGATATTTTTTTATAATTTTGCTTAATACATAGAAAATATTGGATAATAAATTTTCATCACTAAACATCATGGCCAATATAATTTGAAGAAAATTATCAGAAATAACTATCTTTTTGCCAGTAAATGCCGATAATAAGCATTTATTTATGTAAATTGTTTAAAAAAATTATAAACAAATATCGGAAGACAAATTTTCATTATTTAACATCACTGGCAAGAAGCTTTGTAGATAATTAGAAAAAGAAACGATATTTTTTGCCTATAAATGCCGATTAATTAGGGCTAATATGATTTTAAGACAATCATCAGAAAAAAAGTTTTACCAATAAATGCCGATAATAACCATTTGTTTATATAATTTGTTTAAAAAATTATAAACAAATTTCGGATGACAAATTTTCTTTAATGAACATCATTTGCAATGTGGTTTGTACAGCTAAAGAAAAAAAAAGAACCTTTTTTCCCATAAATGCCGATAATACGCATTTGTTTATATAATTTATTACAAAAACTATAAAAAAATATCGGATGACAAATTTTCATGATCAATTCTTATAACAATTAACTTCACAAGTCAACAATTTTTTTTTATATCGGATGACAAATTTTCATGATCAATTCTTATAACAATTAACTTCACAAGTCAACAATTTTTTTTTCATTCGTGCACTCCTGGGTATTAAATACAGGTGATACTGAGCGAAAGAAAAATTTTTTCAAGAAGATAAAGAAGAAAATCGTAAAAATCGAGATTTTTTCACTGTTTGCATTAACATAAAAGTTTAAACAAACATAAATTCAAAAATCGGTTCACATAAATCTCTGAAAAATTGAATGTTATGGGGATTAGAGGGTTGAAACTTGGTTGTCTGATTTTTTTAATTAATAAATACTACTTTCCTCTGACGAATTTCTAGTCTCAGAATTTGGTTATTTTACAAGAATTGTTACATTTATTGCATATGAAAGTAAATTGTTTTGTACAATTGTCGTCTTCATCAAATAAATTTTCGTAGAAAAATTTTTGGTCTTGTAAATTAGTTATTTCTAAGAAATTTTTTTAATGCAAGGGTTACAATAGGAGAGGTATCATTTTTACAACAATTTTCTGTTTAAAAAATCTTGATCTCGGAATTTGTATATTTTTAGGGAATTTTTTAACAGTTGAGGTGAAAAAAGGGTGAGTACCAGTGATGGGTAGTTACTCGTTACAAGTATCTAAGTTACTAAAAAAAATGAGTTATTTATATCTTTTGCAGTAACTTAGTTACTTTGAAAAAAAGGTAACTGTAACTTAACTTAGTTACGATATTTCCAGTAACTTGTAACTTTAATTTTATAATTACTTTCGAGTTACTTTGTATTTTTTGTATAGAAACAGCTGCTCTCAAACATTAATAAGAGATACTATTGAGAAGAGATTTTTATATATAT
>JBAGKK010398669.1:0-18283 GCA_037177015.1 Euceroptres primus
CATTTTTCAATAAAATGAAAATTATCAGACTTATAGCATTTTGAAAATTCAAAAAATCAAAAGAAAATGAAGATTTTTGGCCAAACAACACAGGATATGAGAAAAAGTCAAGAGAAGAAAAACATTTTTTTTGAAAGCTCTACAACATTGGCATATCAAATTTTTGAATTTTTTTAAAAAACCGAAAATTCAAATTTTCCCGCCAAAAAACATGAGATATGAAAAAATATTCAATGGAAAAATTATTATCCTTAAATAGATCTACAAATTTTCTATTAACCATTTTTTGATAGGATAAGTAGTTTACAACATTTTGAAAATGTTTGGGACTACTTTTTTATGAAATATACAAATTCTATGTACAGATTTTCATAGTACTCAGAAAGAAGAAAAATTTATCCTTATGACATTTTTCAATAAAATGAAAATTATCAGACTTATAGCATTTTCAAAATTCAAAAAATCAAAAGAAAATGAAGATTTTAAGCCAAATAACGCACGATATAAAAAAAGTCAAGAGAAGACAAACATTTCTTTTTGAAAGCTTTACAATATTGGCATCACAACTTTTTGAATTTAAAAAAAATTGATTCCAGCCTGCGCCCCTTGGTACCCAGTCCGCCACTGTTGGGCGCCGCAAGGATTGACGCTTTAAACTAACCTCAAACTTAAGATGTGCTTTCAAAGAAACTGATAAACCTTGAAAAATATACTCTTGTTACATAAAGTAGAGTTCGTACCGAGAAGGCAAAGTCTTATTACGCCTCGCGACTTATTCACGACTACTTCGCCTCCTTAGAGCATAATGTACTATTTCCTTGATTTAGTATTCAAGAATAAAAAAGTTTCAGCACATTTTCTAGTGCACTAGGATAAAATTTTAATAAAATGTCGCTCCGTGTGTTATTCCTAGTTAAGAATTTACCGGTGATCCTTTCCCAGTGTGAAATACTTAAAATTCTTGTTTATCGCATATCAGCTATTAAAAGGAAATTATACAAAAAATACAAAGTAACAGAAAAGCATCCAAAAATAAAGTTACAAGTTATTGCAAAAATATTAAGCAAGTTACGTTGCACTTACTTCGTTAAAAAGTACCTAAGTTACTGCAAAAGTTACAAGTAACTTTGTAACGAGTTACTACCCAACACTGATCAATAATGATGCAATATTTATCATTTATATCTGCTTTTCTTCTAGATATGCAACATAAAGTTAATATTGTCAATAAGAGTTATTAAAAAATGTATTCAATATTTTATTAGATTTTATTTTTAATCAGGTTCGCAGTAAATAATAACAAAATATTTCCTCAATTTTTTTGGGAATATTAAAACGCGGACATTTTAATATTGATACAATATTGAGATTACTTAAAGCAATATTGATACAATTTTCGGTACTGTCTGGGTACTTAAAAATGTTTCGTTTTCGTGTTGGCTTAACTTGGATAATTCCAGAACTGATAATTGAAAATATCTTTAAGAATTTTGCATACCGTTCAATATATTAGACAACTTTTATGCACAGAAACAGAAAAAAAAACAGATTCGTAGACGCAAAAGCATATATCGAAACACTTTTTTGTTTTAATCTGTTTCATGATATGTGTAACATGATTTTTTACTTATTATTTTGCTTCTTTCTTTTATTTCATCAGGTAGCTGACCTGCAAGGTTTCTTGGAAGGCAAATCTTCAAAACTAGCATTATCACCTATCATTTTCTAGTACCTCATTTGAAGAGCAATATTCTGACATTTTGTTTTTCCGTTGGATCAGGTGTGATGTTATGTAATGGTTATTCCTTTGTTGAACTGTCACCATTGCGTTCGCATTTTCTTTACATTAGATTTTTAGAAACCCAGACAGCACCAAACATTGAATCAATATTGAAATGCCCGCCGTTTAATGTACATAATAACATTAATTGTAAAATTTTGATACAATCTTGATAAGCAATATTCCTGAAAATTTCGATACGATAAATATTGATTTAAGATTGCTACTCAATATTGAGGCAATGTTCAAGAAACCGTGAGTACTTTGTCAATATTTACTGGGAACCTGGGTATAAATAAAAGCTAATAAAATATTGCTTACGTGTTTTTATCAGCTCTTATTGAAATATTAAATATGAACAGGCGCGGATATTTCAATATCAGTATAATATTGCACTAATATTGATATAATGTTCGGTGTTGCCTGGGATCAGATATACTTAAAAATATATTTTTTAGGACACCTGCATTGAAAAGTCGATTTTCAGTGCCTGTAAAGCCTGCTGAAAGTTGCCTTTTTTTGTCACTTGACGCCTGCGCGCTTCCGCAACGACGCATAAACTTTTGGCTAGTAAAATGCGCGTGCGCAATAGTGCAAATCACTTTTCACTGTCACGGCCCAGTCTAATAATATAAATTCATAGTAGATAGGTCTACTGCTGCTGCCGTTGCACAATTGAAATTGTGATCTGGATTCATTTATCCCGAGAGCTGAAAGCGGGAAAAGGCTCGATATTCAAAGTAGCATTTTGAATCCTTCAGTCTGGTTTATTCATTAAATTTATTTTATTGAGAATTATCATTTAATTCCCATAGAGAGAGCGCGCACTTCGTACACAATATCAAGGTTATCAAAAATCAAGTTTCGTCCGACGAGATTGGAAGTTCGAGAGAATCTGCCCTCGTGAGCGGGCCCAGAAGGGAGAGCGATCCCCCGTCCCATGGTGGTAGGTCCCCAGCACAGGCCCAGAGACCACCCCCGCCACTTCGCCCTAATAACCAGTGGAGATCTAGCAAGTCAATCGTCATAGGCAACGACTTTTTCAATTTCCTCCTGCTTTCGAGATTCCAGCGCTTTCGAAACATGCGCAGTTTAACGAGCGGCTGGAAAGCGGAAACCAGAAATTTCAAGTACCGCCTGTCCAGAGCCTGGATGATTTCGAGTGAAGGACACACGCGAGATTTATTGCTTTTCCTAGGGTTAAGTAGAACTTTAAGTCGTGAGAATTTTGAGATTCAGAACTTTCAAAGAATCCTGGAAACACGCAATAAACCTCAGAGAGCGTTTACAAAATTTCTACATCTGCTTTTCGTCGGGAATATAATTGTTCGAATTTCTTGAGAGAATTACAAATCCTAATATTTTAAGATTTAAGAAAATACGTATTTCGCCTTATATTTATATTTTATCGTCAAGTTACACTAGTTACAGACTCCTTGAAAAATCAATAAAATGAAACGGATTTAACTTATGACTAAAATTTATCCAATCTCTAACGAAGAATTGCACATATAAATTTTACTTTAGTTTACATTTAAATTTAAATAAAGGCGCGCTTTTATATTTGTTCCGGAATTTATTATAGGTTGCATATTCAGATTCGTACGTCACACCTTTCCCCTTATGAAAGAAAAAGTTGCTTTATATATATATATATATATATATGAAACTACTTTTCTAAAAAAAATAATTTTATTTATTTTTATTTCCTATTATTAGTGTTCTTCGAGTCTTACATGATAAAAGTAAAATATTATTATGACCATTTCCATATAGATTTTCGTGCTTAAAATCAGTTCAATCTGATTTAATCTTGAATTCCGTCATTTTCATCGATCGTAGCTGGGAGAGCCGCGAGTTTCAATTTATCTAAGTAGACAATCTTTCTCTTTGTGTCGCTAATTATTATTTCGTCATTTGAATTGCCGAGAAGTCGTTCTATAACGAAGGGTCCTTTATATTCAGGGTCAAGTTTAGAAATAGAAGGTTCTTTTAAAAGGTAGACAAAGTCTCCCTTCTTGACGTTTTTCGAGTTTACCTTTTGATCGTAGTAACATTTCGACCTCATTTTTGCTGCAATCAAATTTTCTGATGCATTCGCTTGAATATCCGCGATTTTACGGAAGAGCTCAGAGACATATTGGACATACTTTCGTGATATTTCTTTACTTGAGATGCTAGTGGGAAATCGTGCCTCTCGCTCGAAAACTAGCGTGTAGGGAGCGTAACCAGTGGTTTCGTGAACGGAAGTATTGTATGAAAAGATTGCGTACCTCAGCCACTGATACCAGCTCTGTTTCTCGCCGCATGTTTTCAAATACTCGACTAGACTGTGGTGGCTTCTTTCGAGAGAGCCAAGGGATTGGGGATGAAAAGCTGTGGAGGTAATTTTTTCGATCTTGAATATTTTACAGAATGTTTTCATGATATTTGACGTGAAGTTTCTCCCTTGGTCAGTGTGTATCGCCTTTGGGCAGCCATAACGAGAGATGAACTCTTCGGCGAGAGCATAGGCGACAGAAATCGAATTTATTGATAAAAGGGGGATCGCATCTGAGTATTTCGAAAAATTATTCTGGATAGTTAGGATATATTTATTTCCAAAAGTGGTTTCTGGAAGAGGTCCAGCAATGTCGATTTGCACTTTTTCGAAAGGCTGCGTCGGAGTGTCAGTAATTTTTATTGGTTGACGAGTCTTCACACTCACCAATTTATTTTCTTGTCATTTGCGACAAAGTCTCACGAAATCTCTAATGTCATTCTTGAGACTCTTCCAATAATTCTCTCGAATACGCCAGTAGGTCTTTGAAACACCCTTGTGACCGGCAACAGTCGACTCATGATTTTCTTTAATCAAATTTTGGCGATCTTGTTTAGGAGGAATTATTATATCTGCAGAAAAAACGCATATTTTGAGACCCGCTCCCGCAAGGTGTTGACGTATTATTTGTTCTACAGAAGCCCAGTTAATTTGATCTAAATCATTCCCTACTCGACAAACTTTCGTTAATTGGATTTTTAAATGAAGCGTAGCTTCCTTGAGGCGATACAAGGCTCCGGAAAGAATATTTAAAATTGGTTTTTCATTTGCGCGTAATTTAACAACCAAATTAAAGACATACCTCCCGTTGGTAGCGAGAACTGTCACGTGACCCATTGGAAGGTTTTGTTCTTTTAAATGTTTTGCATCTAGTATTTTCGAGTGAATCAATTCCTGATTTGTAGATGAACTCAAATCACCACCTGCAGATAAAAAATTCACGACGTGTGATTTCCCCATAGAAATCTTATCCTTACTGTAGATGATGCATGAGTCCACCATTATAAAAATCGAAGAATTTTCACTTTCGTTGAGATTTAAATTCTTTTCAGCTTCACCCTGCAAAGCACTCCCCGTTCTTTCGTCTGCTGAGTACGAGCACTCCCCTCCATCGCTCGTCACCTACACCGTCTCAACGGTGCTTACTTCTACACCTTGCCCACTCGAAGCTTGCGTAGGATCTCGTAGGATCCATTCTACAAGTCGCTTTTGGGAACCTTGACCGACAGTTTTTGAAGGCGTCCCTGGATCATTGTCAATACAATGTTGTTCCAGTGATAAGGAGATGTCATTTTCAGACACACTTCCTAAGAGGGTAGATGCTGTGCCTGGTGGGGTGGCTCGTCGTTTTCTCCCGAGTTTTGAGCCGCGAAACCATCCGACGTCTCGGTTTACACCTGGTTACGCCTTTTGTACTCGAATCCATCATGAGGGCATTCGAGGTTTCCGCAAACTGAATGATTTCGAGAGTCCCGTAACTCGTGAAGTCATGAGCGATGAGATTTTCCAAATCTCTTTCACCTGTCTGGTCCTCAGCGCGTACCATAATAGACCCCATCCGGAACATCCCGCCGCACGGCGTGTGGTTTCCGAACACCACTACCGGATCGGCACGAGTCAAGGGAGGGGCGCTCCCGCCAGGGACGGATTCAGTAGCGGCTTTGCAGGGGTTCCTCGATAGGGCATCGGTATTACAATTGATTCGACCTGGTTTATACACTATTGTGTAACTATATTCATTTAATTTAACTTTTCATCGAGTCAGTCGTGATACTGGATCTTTCAAGCTATAAAGCCAAACTAAGGGACGATGATCAGTGACAAGAGTAAAATCCCTTCCATATAAATATGGTCGAAAATGTTGCACAATCCATACACAGGCTAGGAGTTCCTTTTCCGTTGTGAAATAATTAACTTCGGCGTTATTTTAAGCCCGTGATCCATATGCAATAGGCAGATCTTCTCCTATTGGGCCCTGACTCAAAACAGCACAGAGTTCGAAATTTGAAGCGTCGATTGTTATGAGAAACGGTTTTTTAAAGTCCGGGTACTGAAGAATGGGTTGGGAACAAATCCTATCACGAAGTGTCTCAAATGCGATTTGTTGCTCAGAAGACCATTTAAGTGGTACTTCTTTCTTTAGAAGTTGATTGAGTGGTTTGGCCGGTTTGAGAAAATCAGGGATGAATCGGCGATAATATCCCGCTAACCATAGAAATTGTTTAATGTTCTTACGGGTTTTCGGAATTGGGAAATTTTTTACCGCATCTATTTTTCGTGGATCAGGCTTCACTCCGGCTTCAGTGATCACGTGACCAAGATAAGTGATTTCTTTTTTCAAGAATTGCCACTTTTCGGGCTGAAGGGAAAGCCCGACGCTTTTTAAACGACCTAATAAGGATCTTAATTTTCATTCATGATCTTTAAGGGAGGAACCATAGACAACAATTTTGTCCATGTAAACAAAAAGCTCCACCCCCTGTAGGCCAGTGAGGACTCTGTCTATTACCCGCTGAAATATAGCGGACGCATTCTTTAAGCCAACTGGCATTCTCGTTAATTCGACATGTGCAAAAGGAGTCGTAAACGCGGTTTTATCCATGGAATCGGGATACATAGCTATCTGGTGAAACCCTGAGGCCAAGTCAAAAACGGAGAAATACCGTGCACCAACGAGTTGGTCTAGGATATCGGTGATATTGGGGAGGGGATATGCATCATCGACCGTTTGCTCATTTAGTACACGATAGTCGGTCACCATCCTCCACCATTTGTTTTCCTGAGCGTCGGGTTTCTTAGGCACCACCCACAGGGGTGAGTTATAGGGAGAAGAGGATTGTTGAACGACCGTTTTTAATCAGATCGTTAACCTGATTTTTTATTTCATTTTTGAGAATCTCGGGGTATAGTCCAGTCAATCTAGCCCATTTTACCCCCAATTCCTGCGTAAAATAGTAGCACCTTAAAAACTTGACAGATGGTTCTCCATGCCATCTTATAAGATATATGTAAAAAGTAACAGCTGAAAAGTTGTGCTCTCCCCAAAATGGCGTTTAAATGGCGAAATTCGTGTTTTTTTTGCATTTAATCATGGTTTGCACAAAAAGAACGAATCGCACAACAAAAAGTTGTGGATCAATATTGTAGAGCATGAAATTCTCTATATTATTACTCATTTAAAAAACATCATTATTTTACTTGCGAATTGATTATTAAGTAAGATTCTCCTTAAAAATTCAATAATTAATTCAACGTCGAGAAATAAATTTTTTGGAATGTGAATACCCGATAATGATACCTTCATTATTGAACAATGTTTACTAATTTTTTTTAATCACATCGATATTGTTGTTTCTGAAATATTACATTGTTAATTAAGAAAATTCCCTTTTTTGTTATTGCTGCGAGCGTC
Source organism: Euceroptres primus (assembly GCA_037177015.1). Taxonomy (NCBI): domain Eukaryota; kingdom Metazoa; phylum Arthropoda; class Insecta; order Hymenoptera; family Figitidae; genus Euceroptres; species Euceroptres primus. Next base: position 7,513 of record JBAGKK010398669.1, read on the forward strand.
AATCCAGCAATCGCACATCGGGTTTCGCTATTGGAATCGATACTCGACCGTTTATATTTGATGAAACAAAAAAAAAATTTTTTTTCATCAAGTTGCAAATATTTTTCATTTTGCAACTAAGGGCAACTTTTCAAATGACAGTATTTTCGTGAAAAAAGTACGCAGCTCATTGTAATTTCGTATATCGAGTGCATGTATTTTTTAAGAAATTTTAACGCCGAGTTCAATTGTTTATAACAATTAGGAGTGAAGAATGCAATTTTTTAAAAACAATTTATATCTCCGCTTTTAATTAACATTAGGAGTTCAAATTTAGGGAGGTGATAAAACTGCCTTCAGTCTCTCCATGTATCCCAGAGACATTTGATTTGAACCCTTATCACGGGGAAGAAGGCAAGTGAAAGTGACCTCTCCGCGGAGCGTCAATGTCGCGCGGCCGAGGTCGCTGGGGAGGGGATAGCGATTTTCTCGCTTACCGAATTCAAACTCGCTCGTGTAGTCATATCTACGAAACTACTCGATGAAAATTGATAATTCTTTTTTTAAATTACAAGAGCGCATCGAGAGGAAAAATAATCTTCACTCGAATATGCGCTAATACAATTTTTTAATCGTATTATTTGCAATTGAAAATTGCAACTACATTATTTTTCAATGAATGTTTATTTAAAATGTTAAAACAACGTTTGCGAATCATCGCAAACGTGCACTGCAAATTGTTTTCTCGCTTCATCATCTCGCAATAACTTTTTTTATGCTAATTTGTCGGTAAAATAATACATCGGCACAACTTTTTTCATTTTCTCGCCCCTTTTTATTTTACATAGCTACTAATTGAATGTAATAACTTGGACAATTGATAGAATGCAAAAGTGCGTTCGAGAATGTCACGATGCAAAGTACGTTTTTGGTGAAAGTATATATTTTCGTCCTTTTCAGAAGTTGTCGAGCTATACATGGGTTCTGAGGATCGGGCTCTTTTTGAGTCGATGGTTACTGCTGTATCTTTGTGCAAGGTAATTTTTTTTTGTTTTTCATATAGTGGTTTTATTTACAAGGTCGATGTTGATTTTCTTGTGATTTTTTCAGAAACCCGACTACTAATTAAATGTAATAACTTTGGCAATCGATGGAATGCAAAAGTGCGTTAGGTAATGTCACGATGCAAACGATCAAAACGAAAAAGACGACGACATATTGAAAAAATATCTTAATAACGTCACACCACATTATGTCGTAAACAGTTGCGTGGTTTTTGACGGTTATCCTGATCAAAATCAATCGCTTAACACAAAAAGTGTCGAGCGTATACGACGAACAACGCGCCACGTTGGCTTCGAAACAGACTTCGAAATATCAATGTCTATATGTTGCTCACAAGAGGTATTTTTATATAATGGTAAAAATAAAAAAAAGCTCATTTCCATGCTTCGTGACCAACTTGAAGATAATGATTTTTCGACGAGACAAGCTGCGGAAGACGCTGACGCTTTAATTGTCAACACGCCGATTGATTTATCAAAAAATACAACTGCGATTATTGTCGGAGAAGACATCGATTTATTAGTTTTACTCACTTAACTACACATACAGAAAACAAAGATTTACTTTCTCAAACCAGGCAAGGCCAAAAAGCCGATGAGCTGTATTCTAGCGACAGTTTTAAATATCCTTTCTTGAAAAACTTGACATGCGTTATTCACGCCTTCACAGGTTGCGATACAACCTCGTGCTTTTACAAGAAAGGGAAGACGAAATTCCTGAAAATGGTTAATGACAGTTGGGAATTACAAGATTGGGCAGCTCATTTCAATGATCCTGAGGTTCAACGACAAGCAATTGAAGAAAACGGGTGTAAAGTGATTTTGGATTTGCACGGAACGAGAAAAAAAAACAGCACACACTCAGTGATTTGATATTCAATTTGTTCCAAACAGTAAAAACTAAAAAATCATTCGATTTGCAAGATTTACTACCTTCCAGAAGCGCAGCTATTCAACACTCCTTTCGCGTGTATCATCAAATTCAAACTTGATTGATCAATCCGAAGGATCCATTGAAATGGGGTTGGGCCATGACCCAAAACGGACTTGTCCCCGTCCAGACCAAAGCGGCACTTTTACCCGATGATTTGTTGAAAGAGATAAGTGCTAAGTTGCAAATGCACGACGGGGTGCAAACATAATTTAGACAGTTGCAAGAAAAACGGCCTTGATTGTTCAGTATTTTGCGTAAACTGCGACGAAGAAAAACGTACAAATATGAAATGCAAGGAAGTTGCTGTTAGCGATATAAGTGAGGATGACATCGATGATATTCCTGTAACATCTGTGAGCTCAGGCGTTGCGAGACAATACCCGATTGCGACGAATACGAAACGCAAGCGAAAATTGCACGATTCGTATGAATATAATGTACTCTAAACACTAAATCATTTGTCTACATCGTTATATTAAGAGGCATGTGAGTAAAATAAAAAGAGGTGAAGAAAAATGAAAAAAGTTGTGCCGATGTATTATTTTACCGAGAAATTGTCATAAAAATGATGAAGCGAGCAAACAATTTGCAGCGCACGTTTGCGATGATATGACTACTAGAGTGAGTTTGAAGTCGCCGCAGCGATTCCGACTAAAAGCGAGAAATCGCTATCCCCTCCCCAGCGCCCTCCGCCGCGCGTCATTGACGCTCCGCGGAGAGGTCACTTTCACTTTCCTTGTCCCCCATGATGAGGGTTCAAATCGAATATTTCGGGGATACATGGAGAGGCTGAAGGCAGTTTTATCACGTCCCCAAATTTAAACTCCTAATGTTAATTAGAAGCGGAGATATAAATTGTTTAAAAAAAAATGAATTCTCCGCTCCTAATTGTTATAAACAATTGAACTCGATGTTAAAATTTCTTAAAAAATACGTGCACTCGATATACGAAATTACAATGAGCTGCTTACTTTTTTCACGAAAATACAGACATTTGAAAAGTTGCCCTTAGTTGCAAAATAAAAAATATTTGCAACTTGATGAAAAAAAAATTTTGTTATATTGTTTCATCAAATATAAACGCTCTAGTATCTATTTCAATGGAAAAAAAGGGATTTTTCTTAATTAACAATGTAATATTTAAGAAACAACAATATCGGTGCGATTGAAAAAATTATTGAACATTGTTCAATAACGAAGGTATCATTATCGGGTATTCACATTCCAAAAAATTTATTTCTCGCCGTTGAATTAATTATTGAATTTTTAAGTAGAATCTTACTCAATAATCAATTCGCAAGTAAAATAATGATGTTTTTTTTAAAATGAGTAATAATATAGAGAATTTCATGCTCTACAACATTGATCCACAACTTTTTGTTGTGCGATTCGTTCTTTTTGTGCAAACCATGATTAAATGCAAAAAAACACGAATTTCGCCATTTAAACGCCATTTTGGGGGAAGCACAACTTTTCAGCTGTTACTTTTTGCATATATCTTATAAGATGATATGAAGATGAAGAACCATCTGTGAAATTTTCAAGGTGCTACTATTTTACGCAGGGAAAACGTCTAGATTGACTGGACTAGTTATGATATTGTTTATTATTTATGGATTTTTTATGGGTTGTAATTATTTGATGGGACGCAATATTGGTTGATCCTAACTTGTCACCAGGCAGGTGAAATTGATACAGGTAGTCACCAAGTATCAGAAAAATATTTTTGTTTTCTTCCTCACTCAGTCCCTGTAGGTCAAAAAATTTCAAGAGAGCGGCGAAACGAGCTGCATGCTCCTTTTGACTTTCGAGCGTGAGAGAGGGTTGCGCACCTGATCGTGCAGCGGGCGGGACTGCGGCTAAATCTTCTAATTCGACAGGGGGTAATGTGAGATCTACGTCATCAGTGGTAGAATTTATAACATAACACTTAACAATATTATCAAACCTCGTGACGAGAGACTCACCCATAAAGATGCCTGGACCAGCATTTATTCTTTTCAAATATCCTTGATGCAGGTGAGTATTTTTAATAAGGATTTGGACAGGAACCTTCTTTCTAGCGGGTAGATGGATTTTTGAGAGACTACGGGGTTCAGCCGATCCTATCTCGAGGGTTATGTCAGCGAATGAAAGGGTAGCCTTATGCGTTTGGAGGAAGCTTACGCCCAATATTCCATTTTGCTGAATAGGAAAATTTTTGGGTACAATTTGGAATGCGGATTCTTTATCTTTAATTGTTATTTTAACTTCTTCTTTAGTTTTTATAACCCCGCTTCCAATTCCGACCAAATCGTAAATTTTTGAGTGATTTACCCGAACGCGAGAACTCAAAGCACTTTCTTTAATAAGATGCAGTTCGCAGTGAGTATCAGTCATGAAGCTACTGCAATTTTGGTAAAAGGATAAATTTCCTAAATTTGTTTTTGGGTTGGCAGATTGATAACCTGACTTCGGAGAATTCGCAATAACAGAACAATTTTTGCGAATCTGTCAGTGAAATATAATTGATATTATCCTTATTTGCGTTTATAAACTTGTGATTTCTCACAAGTGCACTGTCACAGTTTTCAGTTTACACAACCACAAGTGGATTTTCCACAATCAAATTTCGTTTTAGTTTCACTGACACTTATGTTCACTGACCATTACAGGTCCGATGTTTTATAAATATTACACTTTCACGTACGCTACTCCGCGACTTTTAACAGACTGTTTTCGAATATTCCCGGTAATTCAGATGCAACAATCCCACCGTTGACACCAAAATTGTCACAGCACAGTCTAATAATATAAATTCATAGTAGATGGGGTTACTGCTGCTGCCGTTGCACAATTGAAAATGTGATCTGGATTCAGGGGGTCAGTCCCTCTAGAGCCCGAAAAAAGGTGCTTTTTGAGAATTTTTTTCAAATAAGAAAACAGCATAGACAATCAATCTTTCAGGGATATTTTCATCAACTTTTAAACAAAGTGAAAAAGAATTAAACCAAAATACTACAAAATGGCGGAGTAAACCATGGTGGACTGAAATGTCTCGCCGCCGAAGTAGTAGGATGGCGTACACAATAGCGTCCCGAATTCGTAACAAAAACAGAAATAATTGTCATTTTCTTAATTTGGATATTTTTTTACACTATACGAACCAAAAAAACTTAATGAAAACCGAATATTAATGAAAATTTCCACTGTTCCAACCAAAACTACGATTTATGATGAAAATTTTTAAAACTTTTGTGCTTATAAAAATATTAAAAATGGATGAAGTCAGATATATTTGTGGTTCATATAGAGTAGTTTTCAATACTTTACGAAATGAAACTTGAATGAGGTCAATAGGTTGAATAATTTTTAAAAAATCGTTTACGCCGTTTGCGAAAATATGGTTTTAAGAAAACACGCTTGAAAGTTTCGATAAAGGTAGTCAGTTCCTCAAAACCGAAAAAATTTATTTTTTTCATTTAATCGATTCAAAAACTATCTGAAAACGTCTGTAAAAAATTTTAGCTTCCAATTCGAAGTATTTCGGAAGATATTGTTGGCAGTACACGGGCGTGCCGACGTTCGGTGAGACACGCTCCTCGCGTCAGTAGAAGAAAAATCGACAAAATTCTCTAGCCGCCACAAATCTTTACCCATCTGAATAAAATTTTGTTTAAATACTCACAAGTCTGTCCTCTTTAACGTACACCTGCAGAGAAGACAACAAAATTTTTATTTTGTAAATATACATGGGACATTTGACGTCAAACGAATCACTAGCATCCTCAAAATTTGGTTTGACCAATCAAAACGAATAAAGACGTAAATTGATACACTTGATACATACTTTCAAAACTAATGTGGTATTTTGAAAAATTAAAAATGGTAGATTTAAGATGACGCCTTAAGAATATGTTTTTTCCGGTACATTCCTCAAAAACGGCAAGAAGAAATGTTTAACCTTTTCGAATATTCCTCCAAAATACATATATTACCATTTTTGGCAGCTCTAATTACGAATCCGTCATCAAAAATTAAAAATTTAAAATGACGAATCCAATATGGCGGCTGAACACTCATCCTGACTCATTAAATGGTAATAAAATACTTCTGGATCGCTCAAAATTGTGGAAATGGGGTTTTAGAAGATTCTAATTGTAAAATAGTATTCAAAATTCTCAAATTAAAATGATGCATTATAAAGATACAGCCAGAAACTCTAAAGAGTGACCGCAAAACAGGCTGTTTTTTAGCCTATTTTTTCGACCTCCCTAGCAACCTGGGGAAAAAATATAAAAATATATTACAGTTTCAAATCACTCGTTATTGAAAACCGAATTAAGTATCGCTTTTCGTTTTTTGATAATTTCAAAAAATTACCCCTATTTAGGGATTGAGAAGACCCCAAAAAAATTAAAAATAGAAAATACCACTAATTATAAAATTATTTTTTATTGTATTTTTTCTATAAAATAAACCTCACGAAAGTAAAATCACGTATTTATCACCCCTATTATTCACAAGATATCAAATTAGACCTAGAAGTAGTTTCAAAAAGAATTTTCAGATAAATGTCAAAAGTGACAATTTTCAAAGTATCAAATACTCCAAAAAAATTTTAATTTCATTTATGATTGATCGGATGATATCTAACAACCCTCCTGAAGAACTCCTACTATCTGCAAGGTTTAAAATTAAACCTAGGGGTGGATTCAAGAAGAACTTCCAGATAAATATTAAGAATGACCATTTTCAAAGTATCAAAGTCCCCAAAAAATTTTTATCTGCATTTCTGACTATTGGGATCACATCCGGCGGCCCTCCTGAGGAATCCCTATTATCCACAAGTTCTGAAATTAAATGTAGGGGTCGTTTTAAAGAGAATTTTCAGAAAATTCTCAAAAATGACAATTTTCAGTGTGTTAAATTCTACAGATAAATGGCATTTTTGACATTTATCTGGAAATTCTTTTTGAAACCACCTCTAGGTCTAATTTACAAATTTGTGAATAATAGGGGTGCTTCAGGAGCGTTCTCGGATGTGACTTCAATAGTCAAAAATGCAGATAAAATTTTTTGGGGGTCTTTAATACTTTGAAAATTGTCAATTTTGACATTTTTCTAGAAATTCTTTTTAAAACCACCCCTAAGTTTAATTAAAAAACTTGCGGATAATAGGGATGCCTCAGGATAGTTGCCGGAAGTGATCCCAATAGTCAGAAATAAAATTGAAAGTTTTTTGAGGACTTTGATACTTTGAAAGTTGTCATTTTTGACATTTTTCTGGAAATTCTTTTTAAAACCACCCTTAGGTCCATTTTGAAAACTTGAGAATAATAGGGGTGCCTGAGGAGGGTTGCTGGATGTGATCTAAATAGTCAGAATTGCAATTAAAACTTTTTTGGGGACTTTGATACTTTGAAAATAGTCATTTTTGACATTTCTCTGGAAGTTCTTCTTGAACCCAACCCTAGGTTTAATTTCACAACTTTCGGATAATATGGGTTCTTCAGGAGGGTTTTCGGATGCGATCCTATTGGTCTGAATTGCAGATAAAAATTTTTTTGGGACTTTGATACTTTGAAAATTGTCATTTTTGACATTTATCTGGAAATTCTTTTTGAAACCACCCCTAGGTTTAACTTCTGAACTTGTGGATACCAGGGGTGCGTCAGAAGGGTTGTAGGATATGATCCTTATAGTCAAAAATGCAGCAGATAAAGATTTTTTGGGGAATTTGATACTTTGAAAATTGTCATTTTTGACATTTTTCTGGAAATTATTTTTGAAACCACCCATAGGTCTATTTTGAAAACTTGAGAATAATAGGGGTGCCTCAAGAGGGTTGCCAGATTTGATCTCAATAATCAGGAATGCAATTAAAATTTTTTGGGGACTTTGATACTTTGAAAATTGTCATTTTTGACATTTTTTTGGAAATTCTTTTTGAAACCATCCTTAGGTCCATTTTAAAACTTGAGAATAATAGGGGTCCCTGGAGAGGGTTGCTGGATGTGATCTAAATAGTCAAAATTGCCATTAAAAATTTTTTGGGGACTTTGATATTTTGAAAATAGTCATTTTTGACATTTCTCTGGAAGTTCTTCTTGAATCCACCCCTACGTTTAATTTCAAAACTTGCGGATAATACGGGGTCTTCAGAAGGGTTGTCAGATGTGATCCCAATGGTCTGAAATGCAGATAAAAATTTTTTTGGGACTTTGATACTTTGAAAATTGTCATTTTTGACATTTATCTGGAAATTCTTTTTGAAACCACCCCTAGGTTTAACGTCTGAACTTGTGGATACCAGGGTTGCCTCAGAAGGGTTGCAGAATATGATCTAAATAGTCAGAAATGCAGATAAAAATTTTTTGGGTAATTCGATACTTTGAAAATTGTTGTTTTTGACATTTTTCTGGAAATTATTTTTGAAACCACCCATAGGTCCATTTTGAAAACTTGAGGATAATAGGGGTGCCTCAAGAGGGTTGCCAAATTTGATCTCAATAGTCAGGAATGCAATTAACATTTTTTTGGGGACTTTGATACTTTGAAAATTGTCATTTTTGACATTTATCTGAAAATTCTTTTTGAAACCACCTCTAGGTCTAATTTGATATCTTGTGAATAATAGGGGTGATAAATACGTGATTTTCTTTTGTAAGGTTTATTAAAAAAAAAAATAAAATGAAAAATGATTTTATAATTAGTGGTATTTTCTATTTTTTAATTCTTTGGGGTCTTCTCAACCCCTTAAATAGGGGTAATTCTTTGAAATTTTTAAAAAAATAAAAAGCGATGCTCACTTTGGTTTTCAATGACGAGTAATTTGATATCTGTAACATATTTTTATATTTTTTCCCCAGGTTGCTAGCGAGGTCCAAAAAATAGACTAAAAAATAGCCTATTCTGTGGTCAAACTTTAGGGTTTCTGTCTGTATTTTTATAATCCACCGTTTTAATTTGAGAGTTTGGAATACGATTTTACAATCAGAATCTTCTAGAATTCCACTCCCAAAATTTTGAGCGATCCAGAAGTCTTTTATTACCATTTAATGAGTCAGAATGAGTGTTCAGCCGCCATATTGGATCCGCAATTTTGAATTCTGAATTTTTGATGTCAGATTCGTAATTAGAGATTCCAAAAATGGTGATATATATGTATTTTAGAGGAATATTCGAGAAGGTTAAACAGTTTTTTTTTACTGTTTTTGAGGAATGTACCGGGAAAAACATATTTTTAAGGCGCCATCTTGAAACCAGCATTCTGAATTTTTTAAAATACCACATTAGTTTGAAAGTACGTCAAATGTCCCATGTATATTTACAAAATAAAAAATTTTTTGTCTTCTCTGCAGGTGCACGAGGACAGTCTTGTGAGTATTCAAACAAAATTTCATTCGGATCGGTACAGATTTGTGGCGGCTAGCGAAGTTTGTCCATTTTTCTTCTACTGTCGCGAGCAGCGTGTCTCACCGAACGTCGGCACGCCCGTGCACACTACCGGCAATATCTTCCGAAATACTTCGAATTGGAAGCTAAATTTTTTACAGAAGTTTTCAGATAGTTTTTGAATCGATTAAACGAAAAAAAATCGATTTTTTCGGTTCTGAGGGACTTGATTCCCTTCATTTATCCCAAAAGCTGAAAGCGGGAAAAGGCTCGACATTCAAAGTAGCATTTTGAATACTTCAGTAGGTTTTATTCATTAAATGTAGTTTATTGAGAATTATCATTTTATTCCCATAAAGAGAGAGCGCACTTTGTACATAATATCAAGATTATCAAAAATCAAGTTTCGTCCGACGGGAATGTTGCTCTTGAGCGGGCCAAGAAGGGAGAGCGACCCCCGTCCTATGGTGGTGGGTCCACACCACAGGCCCAGAGACGACCCCCGCCATCTCGTCCCGATAATCAGGGGAGATCTAGTCTCTAGTGCAGCAGTCGGCAAACCTACTACCGGCGGTAGCTCTACCGCCGGGACTACAGGTCCAGGCGCCCTGGTCAGTGTCTCGAATGGATAATGTCCCGAATTATAGAAGTAAGTGCGATAGAGGTATGTTTGTCTTGCTTGCTCCTATAATTCGGGACATTGACCATTCGGGATTGGGACAATGATCATTCAAAACAATGGTGTAAAAGGGCCTATACGAGTACAAATTAAAATTTTACTTCAAACGTACGCTCACTGTTTCTAAGAGGCTCTTAAGGTCTTTGGTCTGTTTTCCAGCTTTGAACCAATATGGCATATTTATAAGTAAGCGATTGACCATATCTTCTTGAACGCCGTCCTGGATCTTCAAGAACGAACACAACTTTGGTAGGGCTTTATCTAAATTTGCCTTCCTATGGCGAACAGGCACGCCAACCTTTTCTCCGAATTCCCACAAGAACTAAAAGAAATAGAATATTTTTTATAGATAGGGACTGACTATTCGACTTTTGAACATACACTAGATTTTAAGATAACAAAAGATTTGAATGAATTTTTAAAGTTTTCGACTGACTTCAAAATCTGTGACCGGGACAGTTAAAAGGGATCTATCATCTGAAATATTGTGGGTATCTTCGCTGATAAAAAGCAGAATTTTTTAACTATTATAAAATTTAAATCTTACAAGATTTTTGTCATTCAATGCCGCATATTTATGGAGCATTTCCTTACAGATGAGAGTTTTTACATCTTTCGCTCTTTGATCCCTTGTCCTATGAAGTAGATTCTTTAACTTCTCAATACTTCTATCGGACTTGCCCCACTCCTCATGCATGGATTCTACATCTGTCTCCACGTTTCTCGGTACTTCCACTT
>JBAGKK010398780.1:0-18283 GCA_037177015.1 Euceroptres primus
TCTCAAAGTGGGGTACCCCCAGATTTTTGCTATCAGATAATGGTACCGAGTTCGTTAATAAGACGATTAGGGAACTCGCCCAGAAATTTGGTATCAAACTTCTGACGCCGAAATATTATCAACAGGCGAACCCCACCGAGAGATGAAATAGGTCAATAAAAACTGCGATAAAGGCTTATTTAGAAAAAGACGACGGTGAATGGGACAAGGACCTTGAAGATTTGCAATTTTCCCTTAGTACAAGTAAACATTTATCAACAAATTTTACACCCGCTTTTTTAATTTTTCGTAGAGAATTAGATCCTCTACAAACATTAAAGAAAGATTTAGAAAATTCGGATGAAATAGAATTTCAAGATACAGATAGATTAAGAAAATTGCAAATCATTAAAGAGGAAGTACAGAAAAATTTAGATACAGCAAACGCTAAACAGGCGATTCAATATAACTTGCGAAGAAGAATTTGAATGACGGATTAAGTGTAACGAAACTTCTTATGTTTACGAATAAGAAAGTTTAATTCAAGATAAATTAGAACAAGATATATCTCTCGTTTCAGATCGTGGACAAAAGTTTGGTAAAACAGGAAGAAGAAAGAATGCTGCAACATGAGGAAAATGGAGGAAGATCTGCTGAAATTAGAAAAGGAGATAGAGAAGATGAAAATAAAAGAGGAGCAACTAGAAAAAAAGAGCAAATTTTTTAACTTGAAGAAAGTCCTCGTCATTGTAAGAGAAAATGACGTAAGAATGGAAGAAAAGACGAAAAAGAAAAAGGAAGAGAAATCAAAAATAGGAACAAATGAACAAAAAAAAAAGAAGAGACAGAAAAAAAGAAAGTTAAAGAGAATGAGTGGCTGGTAGAGAAAGAAGAAATGTTAAGAAGAAAGCAGGAAGGAAGATTGGAAGAAGAACGAGTGGAGAGCTACAAGAGGAAGTTACAAAAAGAGATAGAGGAGAAAAATGACATAAATAAGAAGGAGAAAAACCACATAAATTTCAATGACGTTGTTAAATTTATTGAATTCATAATTTGTAAGGCTAAAGCGAAAGGAAAAATACATAAGAAAAGTAAAATATATCCCAATTTCGATCCGTGTACAGTCCTTGGAACCGTCAAACATAAGTTCTAGGAAGAATTAAAGTATTTAGATTTAAGTAGATAACTTTGGAAACTGAACGGTGATATACGAAATAGACGATTGAAGATGAAACTTCTTATTTTTTCGAATAAGAAAGTTTATTTTAGGACAGATTTGGACAGAAATGTTTTCCTTTGCTTCAGAGAATGGCGGAGAGTCTAAGAAGGTTCAAAGAAGCGCGAGATTCGATTGTTCGGGCTACTAAAAGAAAGATGCAGAGAGACCTAAAGAGACTGGAGGAAGAAATAAAGAAAGAAAGCTTGGAATTGGAAAGAAGGGCAGAGGAATTAGAAAACAAGAAGTTGGAACTTGTCGACGTAAAGAAAGTGTTAAACTTTTTAAAAAGAGACGAAGAAATTAATATAAAAGATTATAAAACTCATGGAAAAAAAAGGGACTGGTGGAAGGAACCAGTGGAGATGTTAGAAATTAAGAAAGAGGGAAAGCTAAAGGATGAAGAAGGGAAAAAAACCCAGGTTTATTTCCTTTTATTTCTTTTATTTATTTCTTTTGTTTGTTATTTGCTCCCTTCTCATCATCGAGCTCGCATAAATAACGAAGAATAAAATTAAATTCCTCTCGTAATGCTTCCGTTTATTTTATGGTCCCGAATAGAATTAGGAAATTTAGAATAAGTTCTTTTTCAACTTCCAGCTGTCACAATTGCAGATGAAATCGTGGAAATGCAGGTTCTGCGGCAGGAGAATACCAAAGGACTTGTATCTGTTCCACGATCTTCTTGTTGTAACGATCTAACGATCTTCTTCTTGTATCTGTTCCACGATTCTTCTTCTTCTTCTTCACTTTCATGATCTAACGACCATGAAAGTGAAGAAGAAGATTTTGAAGCAGAAAAGACTAAGAATCGGGAAAAAATAGAAGTAGAAATAGATCTGGGCTCAGAGGATGACGACATCCTAATCCTTGACGTGGATGAGGAGGAACTCCTGCTGAGTCCAGATAAGAAAGATCATTAAGGGTATATACCCCGTCCCGCAATAGGGAGAGGGGGTGTAACGTAAAGTTACAACGGGGCCCTTACTCCTTCCGACACGAACCTAGTTCGGAAGGGGTGAGGCCCGAAGTTCGGCGATCGGGGTCGACGAATTAGGTCAGCAGGTCGTCGACTGCCGATCGCCAGTCCTCAGTACTTTGCCTTCCTGTAACGAGTAGTGTTTTGCCGCTCCCGATTCCTCGTGATATCTTTACTGTGTGTGCGAGCCCCGGAGTGACCACCAGGTGCCAGAGGAAGTCGATCCGCCCGCTCTCAACCGCCGGAGTCGTCGACATCCTCGCCGTTCCTACGAAACCATTACTGGACACAAGCCTCTCTGTAAGTGTTCAATAAAGCAACCATTCTTCAAATCGTGACTCGTAATTGACTGCACCTTTCTCAGCGTCCTGATCCCTAAATTTCCCTTTGAAATTGTAGCCAGTTTCGGGCGACCGGCCACATCAACTAATACTGTAAATGCTGTGAAACACGATTATCCGGATCGTGGTACCAAATCCTCATCTGGATAAAAGTGCAATGGTTCAGAAAAAGATTAATTACGGATAAATATCTTACATAATCTTTGTTTCGTTATTGGCATTGTTTAAAGGTATGTTTTATCTTCAATTCAGAAAAAGGAAAACCTTTTTCTGTAAAATGTTTAATTATTATAAAGTAAAAACTTTTTTTCTCCAGATCGAGCCTCTCGCCTACACACCAAAAAAAGAAAGTTTTAAAAGTGATTGGTACATTTGTTCACTTAATTGGTTTATAAAAAATAAACTGTCTAATAAACGAATTATTTATTTTATTCTATTTTATTAATGTCCAATTAAAGATTCGAGTTGATTCCGGATAAATTTATGTGCTAGGCGATGAAAGAAAAATGTTTTTTTGAAAAAATTTCTCTTTTTTGTCCCTTTACTTTATACCGAATAGTATAAACAATTAAGAAATCACGAATATCGCTTTGTACTTTTGTTGAGACTTTAATTAGCTTCAATTGAAAAAAAAACTTCAAATCGGTTGAAAATTGAAAGCTTTTTGATCAGTAAATTCCTGATCTGGACCACTGTGTGGTCTGGAGCGTAACGCGATCTCTGGGTTCCGGGTACAGGTCGGAACGTAATGCGGGCTTTGCGGTATGGGTACGGGTTGAAACGGAACGAAGATAGTGCCGTTCCGTTTTGGAACAGTTTTCGTAACGAGTTGTGTACCGGTTCTAAATTGCAACCGTATCTGGAACAACCGAAACGGTCTAATTTTGGTTCCGGGTCCAAATCCCGGGTTTATTATGATGTTACTGAACAGTGCCCCGCTAGAGTTCATAAAAAAAAGATCATTTTTAGAACACCATAACTTCGATTTTATTGGAAATTATATATTTCTTTTTAATGATTCGCTCAAAGATGACTTGTGAAAGCCATATCTCTAAAATTGTTAGAGATATACATTACTGGCCAGAACACTTACAAAAATCGTATTCAAAACATGCCTGTCTATAGACCAGGCATGTATAGACATGACAGGTATAGAGATTTCTAATAAAGCATCGGAAAGCTTATTAAATTTCGCGTCTAATAAGCTCTATTTCAAGTATTTTCGATAAATAGAGGCCGAGATAGCGCGTGAGACAGTCCGACGAAATTTCCGTTTGTGGCAAATTTTCAATCTTTAACTTCAACTCGATGCATTTTGTAGGGAAGTGATTGGAAAAATTTAAAACTTTGCTAAATTAAAGTCTGAAATCTCAGCTTTAAAACAAAATGAAGAAAAATTAAAAATCTTAATTGCTTTCCGAGTTAGAACTTAATTTGTTGAGCCGTGCGTAAGACAAAAATCGCTGGGTCGAGCAGCAGGTGGATATCCTTTGCTATCGCATGTGAAATAGACAGAACACTACGGTCGGCTGCGGTCCCAGCGATTTTCGTCTTGCGTACGGTTCAACAAATTAAGTTGTAACTCGGAAACCAATTAAGATTTTCAATTTTTCTTAGTTTTATTTTAAAGCTGAGATTTCAGACTTTAACTTAGCGAAGCTTTAAATTTTTCCAATCACTTCCCTACAAAATGCATCGAGTTGAAATTGAAATGAAAATTTGCCACAAACGGAAATTTTGTTGGTCTGTCTGACGCGCTATCTTGGCCTCTATTTATCAAAAATACTTGAAATAGAGCTTATTAGACGCGGAATTTAATAAGCTTTATTAGAAATCTATACTTTTATTTCTTGATGAAATATCTACCAAGAAAGACCGGCATGTTTTTAATACGATTTTTGTAAATGGTCCCACAATTGTGACCGATAGTGTAACACGCGCCTTTTTTATTTTGAAGTGAATTTTCTATTCAACATCGTACTTTATTTACACTTTTTTCACAATTTTTCAAAAGTTTTGAAGTATTTCAGTTCTTGAAAGATATTCAGCACCTATCACTTTTTTTTAATAGGGTTATTCCACAGGTTTGTTTACAATCAGCTGCGCGACCATTTCAGCGATTAATAATAGAAGGTGCCCAAAAACCGCCAAAAACGAAGTATTAGATTTTTTGAGTCAAAACTTTCGGAGAAATTTTTTTTTGAAACTTCAGTTTTTCGAAAATATTGCGTTTCTTTTTCAAACTGCATAAAAAATGTAATTCATAACTGATTTTAAAGTTTAATGGCTGAAGTTATTCGTTTCAGAGACTAAAGTCGGCGTCAAAAGTACGCGACTCTCACTTTGATCGCTCACAACTCGTTCAAAAAAAATCGCAGAATATTCTAGCCCGGTACTCGTGAAAGCTTAAAATTTCCGGAATTAAACGATATGTACATTGTTGTTCTAAAAACTTTGTTACAATGACGCTGATGTAAAACGTGCCGAAAAACAGGGTTTTGAAGGCACTTTTTTTACGCCTCGACTTTCAAAGCTTTCCAAAACGAGCTGGAAGTCTTAAAAAAACTGAAAAAATTCACAGACGCTCCTTAAGGTGTCTAGAATGCAACGCAGTTTTCGAAATTTCGAAATATGAAATTGTTTACTATTTACAGACCGTTTTCCACAAACATATCATCTTGGAAAGAAATAATAACAGGAAATTATTTTATGGCTTAAAATGTGCAGTTTTGTAACGTGATTGAAGTACACTTTAAAAAAATGAAATTATATCAATATTTCGCGAGATAATCCTTTAAGAATATTTATGGATTTAATGAGAGTAGCCACCGACGAGAGAGAAGGTCCATCCACAGAGAGTATCCTTTTCTTTCTTACTTAGACGAGTGGTTAAAACTGGTTTCAGCCGGAAACGAGTGGTCGACAAATTTCTAACCTCATAGAGCAGAGATCCTGGGGGTGAGCGAGAGAGAAAGATTCACCCACAAGGGTATCCTTTTCTTTCTTACTTAGTTGATTGGCTAAAACTGGTTTAAACTGGAAAAGAGTTGGCGACAAACTTCTATCCTGATGTAGCAGAAAATATAACTGGTTTCAACCGGAAATGATTATGTGACAAGCCTAAGATGTAGCGAGGATTTTTACGACCCCATCGTAAAAAAGGAAAACTCGCTCTCGGTGTTTTTCATCGCTTTGTTCTGAAGAGCTTTTATTGCTTTTTTAATGTACTGATTCTTTCCAATTCCAAATTAAATTTACTGAATTTGACATTTACGATAATTTATTTTCTTATTTGCGTTTATTACTACAATCCGCCATGGGGACATGACAATACGTATGTGTTAATAAATATAATTTTCATTAAATTTTCGGTATCCACGTCAGGATTCCGAGTTAAATAAAGTTAAAGTTGTCGAAAATGACTATTTTGGACATATTCATAAAATTATTACTAAGAGAGCAAGTTTTTTAGTACATTAAAGTCAACGACAGCGTAAAGTATCATTCTTATCTTTAAAATGAAATTTCTTGCCGTTACACGGGTAACTGCGGAAAATTCACTTCGACCAAAGCAAAAATTTTTAATTAACAACAAAGTTGAATTTTTCTTATTGTTAACTTCTGGGATGTACCATTTCATTAAGGATTTCAAATTCATTAAAGAAGGTCTTCAATCAAGGTAATAACTATCTAGCAATAGTCGGTCGGAGTAGAAAAAAATGTTTATTATATTATAAATAAATTAATGAACGAAAGTTTTTTTCCTGATACGCAATAATTAGCTCAGGGAAGGCGAACGCCCGGGTAAAGTGCAAACATCTGTCAACTCGTGAATCCCTTCTCTTACCGTCTTTAGTGCGAGCGAGCGAGACGGGAGAACGAGAAGAGGAGAACTCATGTTGAAGCGCTCAGAGAAGGGGAAGAATAAGGAGCCAGGGGAAGCGCCGAGAACTAACGTTCGCCTGCCCTGAATTAGCTGTTTGAAATTCATACTTTTTGAAGGAAATATGACAAAAATTAACATGTGATTGCAATCAGTTAATTGTAATCAGTTATTTAATAATTATTTAGACGATTTTTATTAACAAATGTACATTTTGACCATTTCTACATGAATAGGCTTAATTTTTTTGTTAAATCAACTTGAAATGTCTTGCCACAGACTCTTTTTCAAACTGAAAAAATTATTAATTTTTATAAATAATTTTTATTAACAAATGCACATTTTGGCCATTTTTACATGAATAGGCTTAATTTTTTTTTGTGGATTCAGCTTAGAATGTCTTGCTACAGACTTCTTACTGTCATTTTAAAAATGAAAAAATTGATTAATTTTTATAAATAATTTTTATTATTAAATGCACTTAACCACTTTTATATGAAGAGGCGTTTTTTTGGAATCATCTTAAAATGTCCTGTCACATACTTAATATCATATTTTTCAAAGTGAAAAAATTGTTTAGTTTTTATACATAATTTTTATCAACAAATGCACTTTTTGTCCTTTTTTATATGAATAAGCTTAATTGTTTTTGTAGAATGTCTTGCTGCAGAATCACAAATGCACATTTTTACCACTTTTACATGAATAGGCTTAATTTTTTGTGGAATTGGCGTTAAATATCTTGCCAAAGACTCGTTGCTGTCACATTTTTTAATGTGACAATATAACTCCTTGCTGTTATACTTTTAAACTGATTGAAACTGTCAATTATTTATATATTATTATTTATATTATTTATATAATTGACAGTTTTTACCGATATGAACAATATACCAGCAATAAATCTTTGTCAAAACATTTGAAGTTGATTCTACAAAAACAATTAAGCTTATTCATGAAAAAATGGTAAAAATTTATAAACATTTGTTTATAAAAATTATTTATGAAAAGGAACAACTTTCGTCAATTTGAAAAATGTGACAAAAAGGAGTCCTTGGCAAGAATTTTAAGCTGATTCCACAAAAAAATTCAGCATAGCATTTGATAATAAAAATTATTCACAAAAATTAATAATTTTGTTTTCATTTTAAAAATATGACAGCAAGGAGTCTGTGGAGGACATTTTAAGCTAAATCCACAAAAAATTAAGCCTACTCATGTAAGAATGGTCAAAATGTACATTTGTTAACCAAAATTATTTATAAAAATTTTTGTTAGTTTGACATTTTAAGCTGATTCATCGAAAAAATTAAGCCTTTTTATGAAAAAATGGTCGAAATGTGCAATTGTTAATAAAAATTGTTTAAATAATTACCAAATAACTGATTGCATTAACTGATTGCTGCCATGAACGAACAATATTAATTTAAGGCGAATCAAGTCCTTAAAAGGACTTGTTTTTAATTATGGGATCCTTATCACCTTCTTACCCTCTCCTTATCAGTGCGCCGTCGCCTGCCGCTGTATTTGTATAATTTTGAACACCAATAACTTTCTGTAATAAGGGTTGAAAACGAGAAAAGAAACAAATGTTTTTAGCACCAAAGATTCTAAATCGAATGAGTTTTTATTTAACAACAAAGACTGAAACAATACAAATTTTTTTATTCAGAGTTACCACCTGTTGTTTGAATGAGAACTACGGAATGATACATTTTTATACTGCTTACCTTACGTTGTCCTTTCTAGTACCTTAAACACTACCAGCTCGGAGGAATGGAGATGAAAGGAAAGATTTTCCCTTGGATTCTATTACTCGGAGTTGGGCTGGAATTCACTCGCTTTTACCATCCTTAGGATAACTCTAGTCCAGTAACCCGGGGGAAAACCAAAAGGATAGCCAGGAGAAAACCGTCTAGTAACCTGGAGGAAAGCCAAAAGGATAGCCCCGAGAAAACCGTCAAGTAACCTGGAGGAAACACAAAAGGATAGCTCCGATAAAACCGTCCAACGCCTTGTAGGTAAGCGGCGACACTGTCCAACGCCTTGGAGGTTAGTCAGCCTGAGATCCGTCCAGTATTCTCGAGGTGGTTTTCCCAGCCGAAAACTCGGCTGATTCTCCAGTTCTCTACCGTGCGTAGGCTTGTTTTATCCCCTTCGCTGGAGTGGGATCACACGCCGGTGGTAGGGTATCGCATGCGCTCTCGTGCTGTTAGTCCCCGTAGGCTGTAAGTGGGG
Organism: Euceroptres primus; assembly: GCA_037177015.1. NCBI lineage: Eukaryota > Metazoa > Arthropoda > Insecta > Hymenoptera > Figitidae > Euceroptres > Euceroptres primus. Next base: position 8,637 of record JBAGKK010398780.1, read on the forward strand.
ATCGCTGAACGCGTTACGCGGTGGCTGGCTGTAGGCCGCGCGGCAACAACACTGATGCGTTCGCTACAGACTATAGCTGTTAAGTGGATGCAAAAATGGAGAATCGGAGAAGATATTACTTTTATGTAAAATTTCACCCCCCCCCCCCGGTTTTTGGCAGATTTTCACGTTTTAAGACCCTCTGAATCCGAAAAACTGGTTTTTACGATCCTGTCTGTCTTCAGTTGTGGTAGTAATCTCTGTCTGCAGTCTGTAGACTCGATAAGTTTCGAAAGAATTGACAGATCAAGTTGAGCTTTGGCATATTTTTTTAGTGTACAAAAAGTAAGATCAAGTTCGTTAACCAGCCATATCCGATGAGAATTCAAAAAGTTAGAGCATTTTGAAACTTTTTGGAACCAATTAAAAAAAAAAATTTTCATGCCAGTTCTATGTAGCTTTCGGAGAGCTCTACAAATTACCTTAATGGCATTTTTCCAATCACCAATATTAGCCAACTTATAGTAACTATAAACCTTAAAAAAATCTAAAAACCAATTTAAAAAAAAATATAAAAGTCTGCTCACTACAGTTACGCACATTCTCATCACATGTCCACTCAAGCGTGCGTACACATTACTGAGAAATCTACAACTAACAAATCCTTGATTTAAATATATATGCGATCTACAACAAAATAGCGAAAACCCTTCTCCACCAATTTATAGAGCTCAATCAGGGTTTTTTCGTATCTCGCGCCGTTCTCTCATAAAATGCAAATTTTCGTTTCTTTTACTCACTTTTATTCTATTTTTTGTCTCCAAATCCGAATCTTATGAGAGAAAAGTCAATTTTACTCGATAACTCAAAGAGGTAGAAGAAAATGCCTTAGGACAATTTTATGAAGCTCCTTCAGACAAGCAACTTTGACCTCTTACATTTTCTTCCCATCTCGCGCCATTCTCTCCGAAAACCCAAATTTTCGTTTGGTTTTTTAACTTTTACATTCTCATCACATGAGAGTGTATTACTTTTGTGTAAAATTTGCCACCCCCCCTTCCGTTTTTGGCAAATCTCCACGTTTTGAGACCCCTGAATCCGTAAAACCGATTTTTGCTTTGGTCGAGTTCGATGAAAATTCATAAAGTTAGAGCTTTTCCAAAATTTTCGAGTTTCACTTTTTTAAAATTCCAAAAGTTTTATTATCGAATCTTAATAAGTTTGGAAAACACTGTTAATTATCTTAATAATAGTTTTCAATTGAACAAAAATTAAAAAAGTTATAGAATTTTCAAAATTTTGAACAACAGTTTTTTAATTCAGGAATACAGGAATTTTGATACAGGTTCTTGGTAATTTTCAAAAAGCTTTATAAATTATCTTAATGGCATTTTTTGATTCGCCCAAAATTAAAAAAGTTAGAGCATTTTCAAAAATTTGAAAAACTGTTTTTCAAGAAATATGACAATTTTAATGAAACTTCTTGATAATTCTCAAAAAACTTTGGAAATTATCTTAATGACTAATGGCTATCTCAATAGCTAATGCTGGTGAACCAAAGGATGTTCGGCCGGCGATTCCTGTCCCGGAAAAAACGCAAAAAAGGACTTGGAATAAAATTAAAATCGCAATGAACCGCATTTATACTCACGAAAATAATTTGACCTTATCAAAAGTCAAAACTCAAAAACAACCCTTCTATCCGTCAATATAATTGATATGTCTGACAGTCCAATTATCATTAAAAATGCGATCTCAAAATGTCCAATCACGAAAACTGGAATCAAAATATCTTGTAGAAGATCACCACGTGCATTCGACGGGGTGAAAATTTATTAAAAATGTTCTAAAAACAACCCTTAGTTGATTAGTTAAACACTCTTCCATTTTACCAATGGCAAATGTCGCAGAGTAATAGCTATCAGCAGGAAGAACCCACGAGTAAACCAAGCATTCCCAGAACAGCCTGCACCCCTTAGGAAACCACACTTAATAGATAAAGTAACCATACTGCACTTCGACCGTCCAAAAATCCCATCAGCTTTCTAAGGACCCAAACGAATAACATGATTCTTCACCAAGATTTCATGAGGCACACTTTCACCTCAAAATAGTTTTCCATTCCTAAAACTCACCCCTATATGATTAGTTTTACTATCGTCAAATTTTACTAATAGCAAACAACCTAAGAAATACCAAACGCCCCAAAAAATTTATAATAATAACACTGGCTATTGATATCGTTTGCTATTGCTGAGACAACCCTTTTATCGACCAGTTTTAAAATTAGGGAGGTTTCATTAATTACGTAAGAAACAAAAGAGTAAATGTGAGAAAGATAAAAATAGAAATTGCGAAAATGTGAGAGAGATGAAAATAGAAAATTAATTCTTTTGTTCCCTCACGTAATTATTGAACGCTCCCTTATACCTAGGGGTGGTTTCTAATAAAACTTTTAAATAAATTTCAGAGTTGGTGAATTTACAAGTACCAAAGTCCCCAAAAAATTTTCAATTGCATTTCCGACTACTGATATCACTTCCAAAAATATTCCTGAGACCACCCTATCATCGACAAGTTTTCAAATTTTCCCTCGGGGTGGTTTCAGATAGAATTTGTAGATGTGCTCCAAAGTTGGTGATTTTCCTAATACCAAAGTCCCCAAAAAATTTTAAATTACATTTCTGACTATTGTAACGGAGTTACAACGTTAGGGCTCTATCTAATATTAATCGGCCCTGCGATAGCCGAGGAGTCACGAGAAGTGCCGGACCTGCCCGATCATAGGGTAGCAGGCCGGCTGGTCGCTCCTCGTGCTTCACTTCGTTCCGAACCCGCTTCGATATAGCAGCAAAAGTCCGTCCCGAAATTTAGCCGTTCCAAAACGCGTGTGCCCAGAAATTGGATTCTCTTCTTTCTCGTCGTGCTGGCCTTCGTTACCACATGCCGCCTTCGAGGAAGTCATCCAGCTCGATTAGTCAACGTAAGTTAATAAACGTATTTTAATATTGAACTGACTCTCTTAATGACCACCCTTCCTCTCAGCGTTACAAATCCTACACCCTTTTCTTAATATTGCTCTCCCGCTATATTTGACACCCAAAATCAAAAACACAATTTTTCCGAAAATCCCATCAAGCTGAGAGTTGGGAAAGTCGAAATCTTGACAGATTTACAATTTTTGTATGTAAAACATTGCATTTTAAGTTATATATGTGATATGTACTATTTCATTGTTTTGTATAAAACCCCACGCTCCGAGGCAAGTAGATTTCGCGAGTGAAGTGTTTTTAAATAAAAACCATTTTTAGGGTTAAATAAGCAAACCGCGAATTCAGTAAATTAATCGAAAATTCTAGAAGTTTAAACCAGAATTACAGGAAGAATAAAACTGGTGATTGTAAAGGAAATAAAGGCAATTTGAGTGAAAAAAGACCGTGATTAAAGGGAAAAGAAAAACCGTGATTTCGGTAAAAAAAATTTGGATAATTGATATAGTGTTAAAACAGCAAATTCGGGAGAGAAAAACTGAAATATCAAATGGTAATAATTTGAAAGTGTAACCGTTATTACGTAATTAGGGGAAAAACGTGATTTCGGATTATAAATAAAAGATTACTGAAAAATAAAGTTTTCCTTTTATGAAGATAAATTAGGGACAATAAAATTTATTGTTAAAATTAAAGAAAGTGGGCGAAATTAGTGAAATTTTAAGGATTATTTTATTGAATACGTGGTGATTACGTCACAAAAGGACGCCTCTAGAGTGAGAGGGCGATAGTTTTCGTTGGCCAGTGGCATCAGGATTTTGAAATTGATTTCGAGAATTTATCAGTTGCAGAACAATACGGAGTAGGTAGTCCGCAACTACCTGGTAAATTAAATAAAGAACCCAAGTTAGGAAATGGGAGACAATTAACAGAACAAGAAAGATATATAATACTAAGTTTAGAGTAGATTCATTTTTAAAAAACAATGAACGTTTTCTAATGGAAGTAGACAAACTTTTAGAATATAATGAATTTATGAGTAAACAAAAACAGGAATTTCCTTAATCACAAGAGACTAAGCGTAGGTTACGCGTAGGTTACCCAAACAAAGAAATATGACTCGAAGAATAAATATTAATCCCTTGTTAACAGTCATTAATTTTGAGGGAACGACTCAGAATAGGCAAAGAGAATTTCAGAACACACAACCCACGGTTACTTTGAAACGAATCTAACTTACGATTTAGAAGTTAGAGGGGAGGAACTAAAACGTTCCAACGTTAATAAAATAAATAAAGCTAGGTCGTATCGTACTGAAACCGAGACAATCGGTGGAAGTGAATTTCTTAAGGACAAAGACACTCATACGGGACAAAAAAACAGAAGTTCGTTTAGATTGCGAAACAGTAGATCAGTGTGTAGGGATAGAGAATCCGATACAAGAGTTAGGCAAGATATGGAAGATCAATATGACGATCATACGTCATTACCAGCCGCGATGTTTCCTTTCGGGATGGTACAAACACCATTCCAAATTATGAGCAACTGACCGTTCAAATTTAGAAACAATAAGGACGACAGTCCTGCACATTTTCTTGAAAATCTTGATAGGTTTCAAATGGGATATAGAGTAGGAAACGTGGACATATTAGAAAATTTTAACGCGATTCTAGCTGACGAAGCGCTCGAGTGGTGTTTGGTTTCAAGAAAAAATTGGAGAACATTGTCTGATTTCAAGGAAGATTTTTTATCGGTATATATCGATGAACTATTTTCCGAGGAAATTAAACAAAAAATTAAGTTTTGTAATCAAAGGAAAGATCAGGACATACATTATTTTCTCACATAAATTGGGAAGTTGTTCACAAAGTTACATCTTCGTAAAGAGTTAGAATGGGAACTTCGTAGAACCCATGGATTCAGTTGCCATAGTTAGAATCACCGGCGATAAAAGATTCGGGAAACCAAAACAAAAATAATAGGAAAAATTCGAACCCGAGTAACCAGAAATCCGGAAACGCCCAATCTAGCGAGCAAAATAGTGCGAATCCGAGCTCAGGTAAACAACAACAGAATTCACAAACGAGTAGTCATAACCAAGGTGGAAATCAACCGTTAACATGTTTCTTATGCGGTATGCCAGGACACTTTAAAAAAGAGTGCTGGTTTATGGGTAACAACCAGGGAAACGATTCAGGCAGGTACTGAGGGCGGAAGTACCACTAAAAATTGCCGACCCGCCTTTAATCCTTAATATTAACGCAGACGAACCAGGTGAAACTAGGTTTCACCTTTTGACTGATTTCGAAGGGCAGTATTGTAGGATGCTAGTCGATACCGGTACGACGCATTCCTACTTACGTAAAGGTTTAATAGAAACAGTTAAAACGTTAAATCATAATATTTTTCAACCCTCGTCGCAAACTTTATCAGTAGCAAACGACGAATCGTTAGAGATAATAGGACAAGTCATTATTAAAATTAAAATTGGTCGCGAAACAAAGAGCATACTTTTCAGATTGGTATCAGATTTACGATCTGAAGGTATTATCGGATATATGCTAAAAATATAGGAATGAAATTAGATTTTGAAAAACAAATATGGAGGTTACCAGAAAAGCCACATATTTGTTATCAGATGGAAGCTCAACCCAAAGTTTATCCGAAACGATAACTAATGTATATAGTATTACACTTTAGTGTAAGTGTAAAATAAAGTGTAAATAATGTATATAGTTAAACAAAATAATAAAAAGAAAGTAGAGCAGGAAAAGACAGTGGAACCTACATCAGTAGGAAATGGTAGGAAAGAAGGACCTTCAGTTCAGGAAAAAGAGCTAGGAAGGAATAAAAATTTTAAAAGAAATTCAGAGTTAGAAAATAAACCCAAATTTGGAGATGAATTTATAAATTTCAAGTCAGAAGTTAGAGGTCCTGTGAAATAATGGTTTCACAAAATCCCCAAGAAAACCCAATGAGCGAAGTTATAACCCCCCTCCCCCTCCGGAACGAAGTCTCAACCCGAAGTCAAAATCCAAGTAAGAATAGTCCAAGGTTATTGGATATTCAAAACCCCAACAGATTCCAGATTTTAGAGGATTTTGATTCTCAAGATTCGGAAAAAGAAGAGACAGTTACGAGGAAACGAGTTTAGAGTAACAGTAGGTTGAATTCCAAGAAAGTCTAATACAACAGTAAGTTTAAAGATAGGGATTTATTTAAAGTTTTTGATATTAATATTTGTAACTAGAAAAAGAATATTTGTCAGGAAAATCAGAGTTTAGATGAAATAAAGGAATATCAGAGTAGGAAAAATAGGTATACCTTTAAGAATAATGCGATAATGTTAAATAATTGATTGTTTAAGCCTCCCAAACTAGTCACACCTAATCTCTTCGCATCAGAAATGTGTGATGGTATTGTGAAGTTAGAAGAATCAAAACAAGAATAGTTAAGGCAATTGTTAAAGGATAAAATTCCCGAGTATCCAAAGAAACTTAAAGCAACTAACTTGAAAGAACATAAAATAGTCGTTCAGGGTCACGAACCAATCAAACAGCGGTATTACAATGTAAGCCCAAAAATAAAGGAGATCATTTGCGATGAAGTAGATAGGATGATAGAGGAGGGAATAATAGAACCTTCTAGCTCCGACTGGTCGAACCCGATAGTTATGATTAAAAACCAAACGGGAAATATAGGATCTGTTTAGATTTTTGCAAGGTCAATAATATAACCAAAAAAGACTTATATCCAATTCCGCTAATGAGCGAGATTTTAGATACTCTTAGGTCGGCTAAATACATTTCAAAAATTGATTTGCACTCGGCATATAATCAGATCCCACTAGAAGTAGGCACTTGGCCAATTACAACATTCATAGTTCCTGAAAAGCGCATGTTTCAGTTTAGGAGAATGCCGTTTGGCCTACGCAAATCTCTAGCCATTTTGCAGAGACTCATGGACAAAATAATTACGCCAGACTTGAAGCCTAATGTGTTTTGCTATCTGGAAGACATAGTCATCGTCACTCAGTCCTTTGAAGAAAACCTACACTACCTGAATATCGTCTTGGACAGAATCAATGACGCTGGGTTGACTTTGAGTTCAGACAAGTGTGAGTTTGGATGTTCGGAAGTGAAATACCTTGGTTTTGTAGTCAATGAGAAAAGTTTGAAAATAGATAGGGATAAGATTAAACCAATTTTGGAACTCCCAAGGCCAAAAACAATTAAACAACTGCAGAGATTGATAGGTATGGCAAGTTGGTATAAGAAATTTATGCCACACTTTGCAGAGCTGGTTGAATCACTTAACAGAATTCTTAAAAAAGGCAGAGATTGGGAGTGGACTTCTGAGCAAGAAAAATCATTTAACACTATCAAAGAGCTTTTAACAACAGGACCATTTTTATCTTGCCCAGATTTCACTCGACCCTTTCAATTAAAAACAGGCGCGAGTAACACAGGTTTAGGTGCAGTTTTAACCCAAAATATTAACGGGGAAAATATTGTTATTGCTTATTCAAGCAGAGGTTTGGACGGTGCAGAAACTAGATATTCAAGCTCAGAGAAAGAATGTTTAGCTGTGATATGGGCAATTAGGAAATTTAGGCCATATATTGAAGGTTATAGTTTCAAAGTCATTACAGATCACATAGCTCTGAAATGGCTGCACAATCTGAAAACCCCGACAGGGAGATTGGCAAGGTGGGCACTGGAAATATTAGAATATGATTATGAAGTTATCTATAGACAAGGTAGCATTAATTACGTACCAGACGCCCTATCTAGATGTTCAATTTTAGCAAGCACAGTAGAGAAACCCGATAAAAATTTGAATATTCATTTGGATGATTGGTATAAGGCTGAGATGAAACAAGTTAGGGAAAAACTCGAAGAGAACGATAAATGGCGCATTAGGGATAAACAGCTCTATTTTCATAGATCCGACCCGTTAAAATCTTCCCTAGTCCCCGATAACAACTTTTAGAAACTCACAATTCCGAAAAACCTTAGAACTGAAGTTTTGCATGAAAACCATGACGAGATACAAGCAGGAAACTTAGGTGCTGTACTCAGCATTTAGGATGTACTTAGATGTGATCAAGTATGTGAAAGAGTGCGATAATTATTAGCGCGTTAAAGCAAGTAATCAAAAAAAGGTAGGTTTTATGGAAAAAAGAATTATAGAGGTTATAAAGACCATGGAGGCTCGTGGCTGCCGATATTATAGGGCCAATTCTGATTTGTAAGAAAAAGAGAAATGAATATCTCTTAGTGTTCGTGGACCTCTGCACAAAGTGGATTGAGGTAATTCCTATTTAAAAATCGCTTTAAATTATTTAAATCCTATTTAAATCGCTTTACCTAATGGTAAAGCGATAGAGTCAGACAACGGACAACGGCAAAGCATTTGTAAATAAAACCTTTCGAGAATTAGGAAATAAATTTGGCATTAGGCACGCGAATACACCAAAATACCATCCTCAGGCAAATCCAAATGAAAGGTGTAACCGTTCAATTAAGACAGCGATTAGGGCTAAATACTAAATACCTGTAAACACCCGTCTACCCAATTCACTCCAGCGTTTTTGAACTTAGGTCGTGAGTTGGAACCGCTTCAATTTCTTCGGAAAAATCTGGAAGACACGGAGGATATAGAATTCCAAGGCGAAGATAGATTGATCGATAGACTGAGGAGGTTACAAATAGTTAAAGAAGAAGTTCAAAAAAACTTAGACGAGGCAAAGAGGGCGAAGAGGGCAGATTTTCAGCCTTATAAATATTTATATCAGAGAAAAACAAAGGCTTTACCAGAATTATTTTCATGAAGTATACCTTATAATTTCATACAAAAGCGAGATCGCCGAACCTGAAAATTAGAAATTGACAACTTTTTGAATTTTGGTGAAATTTAGTGAATTTATAGACCATTTTAAAAATATTTTTGGAAATGCATGTAAGGTAAATACTTTTCCTTAACCTGCTGTCTGAAACGAATAAATTCGGCCATTAAACTCTAAAATTGGTTATGAATTACAGTTTTTGTGCAGGTTTGAAAAGAAACGCAATATTTACGAAAAACTCAAATTTCAAAAAAAAACCTCAGAAAGTTTTCACTCGAATAATTTCATACTTCGTTTTTCTTGGTTTTTGGGCACTCGCTATTCTGAAAAAAAATCGTAAGCTAAATCGCTGCCATTGTCGTGCACAATCTTGACTAAAATATTTAAAAAATCTTTGGAATGACCCAATAAATTAAACGGTTTAAGCTAATAAAACTCCAGTTTCAACCTATTTTCATAACATATATGGGGCGTTATTTCTCAAGTGTACCCACTTAAAAAGTCAAAGTTGTCCGATCTAAGTTAAACTTAGGCAAAATGTTGAGCAATTGGATAGTAGTTTATGAGGAAAAAATTTTGTCATTCGGATAAGTATTGACTGAGGGGGAGGGGGTGAAAGTTTTGGGATTTTTGTGGATATCGTCTATTTCGGTGATTTTTAACTCTTGTAATAGTGATGAAACAAATTTTACCTAGTATAGTTTCGATAGGCGTTTTCAAATCCTTTTGATTGGTCCTAAGCATTTTTTTAAAAAATAAATATTTGACCTTCAAAAATGAAGGTCACAAATAAATTTGACTTTTTTTCGAAATAAGACAGGTTTTTTTTT